>JAOWBN010191441.1:0-15699 GCA_028565015.1 Pinguicula moranensis | reverse complement strand
CCACATCGGTCAACCTCGCTCTGATACCATGTAGAATTTTTGGACACCACACACATTGGATGATATTGTCCGCTTTGGGCCGAAGCCCTCACGGATTTGCTCTTGGGCTTTTACCCCAAAAGACCTAATCCAATTAATATGGTGTCATTCTATTTGAACCCTTCTCTCTTGAGTTTCCTAACTAATGTGGGATATTTAAACACTCCCCCATCAAGTCCAACTGGGCCCATTAGTAAACGAGCTCGGGTTCGAACTCGGCCCAATAATAAACGAGTCCGAGTTCATGGAGGTGTGCCCGTGTGTGGGCTAACACATAAAGTGAATGTGGGCTACTCTCTTTAACGCCTTAGTACTAAGGTGATAGATTGTAGCACCACATTTCTTTATATGCAGCTATAACTTATTGCTCCTAATTTGTATGGGCTAGGATACTCCCAACACCCCCCCTCAAGTCTAATTGGGCAAGCCCTGTTAAGACTTGTTGTTTATATATTGTAGGCGTGTACCTCACAATCAACACATTTTTTTGTGCTCATAGGTCCATTTCATATGGCCGAACTTGTGCAATTGTGGGTCTCAGAGGCCCTTGGATCTTTACTGGGCGATTAAGCTATATCAGCTTTGATACCATGACAGTGAACCACTCCCTAAAAACCTTAGTCCTAAGATATTCAGTTTGTAGTTCACAATTATATTTAAACACTTAAACTTTCTTTGTTGAAAGACGTGTGGGACTAACACCCCCCTCAAGTCCAACTAGGCATGCCCTGTTGAGACTTGTATTATAGGTCTTGTACCTCGCAACCAACACTTTCGTGCTCACTGCACCATATTTCCTATGGCCGGGCTAGTGCGGTCACGGGTCTCAGAGGCTCTTAATTTTTCCGGGGCGGTGCAGTCCCCCAATCTCGCTCCGATACCATGACAGTGAACCACACCCTGAAAAACCTTAGTTCTAAGGTATCCAGTTTGTAGTTCACAAATTCATTTATCCTCCATATTTTATCTTCTCGTGTCCGGTATGGGACACTGACACCCCCCTCAAGTCCAACTAGGCATGCCCTGTTGAGACTTGTATTAGGACCCTAAACATAGACTTTTAATTAGACAGTGTCACCAATGGTGTCGAACTTGGTGTCAATATAACGCTCCATATATATATATAATTTTTTCGAATGGCTGCCTTATCATCTGTAAAGGCCGAGATTTGAGTTCGTGGATTACAAAGGGACTCTGGTAGCCTTCTATTCGTGTTTGTGATATAATCAACCAGAACAGTACGGTTCTATACGCTTCTGCATTAAAGGTACGAATCCGTTATCGTATTTATTCATTATTAGATCCGTTCGAATTAGGTCTACAACCAGTTTCGCCTAATAACTGATACAGGTGAAATTGTTCAAACTTTCAGCAGTACACATACATGTAACATGAGAGTAATGTAGAAAATTCTTAACGGGTCATTAGCTTAGTGGATGTTGATGTTCTACAATCTACACTCTAGTATTGCACATAATCTCGTGGATCGAATCGAGATACGACAGTAAGATCCATGTACGCTGTGAGAAGAGAATTCTAGTTTCACTCAACCAGCGATTAGAATGAAGTAGGCAAGTTTTACTGATAAAAAAAATGTTTTACTGACATAGTGTAGATTTTCCTATGCAAATATTGGACCAGTGGAATACTTTTATAATGATTTGAGAGATCTCAAATTAGATACCTCTTTAATTAAGGTGGAAAGGGTGCATGCATCTACCTCTACAAAAATAATACAATCATTTGAAATGAGAAATAAATATTAAATAAATAAGGAATGTTTTCTATCAAATAAGGTACAAACAATTTTGGATGCGGTGGAAGTAAACTATGCCATGCCACCTATTAAAATATTAACCGATTTTCCAGACCGCCGTCTCAACATCCAACTAGTGTCTTAGCATCCTTTGACTCCTTGTAGGAGCAATAATCCCAAGAATAATGGGGGATGTAAGAATTATTCTACGCTGAAACACGTGGTAGAATCTGCAAGATAAAAGAAAAGATTCCAAATATCAACGAACTCTCACATAATATCTTAACCTTACCGAAAAAATAGAGGATTTTTAATTCTGTAGATTCCAATTATTTGAAAGTTGTCATCTCTACCTTATTTAGATCTATTTCTAGAGATTCAACTTCGGGTTCTGTCACTATCCAGAGTGTTCAATATAATTCTTGTCTCATATTCGATGGTGGTGTTGAAAGATTAGACTCTGTTTGGTAGCAGGTTTTTGGGCAAATTATGTCGAACAACCGAGGGTTATCCGACTTTACCCAACGTTTAGTGCACACACACTAGTTAATTTATTTATAGTTAAGTTATTTCGTAATTCCGCCGGCTCATACTCGAATTGGATACGAGGCAATGATGATGGAAGCGAGGCCTCAGAAGTTGTCGCAACATTGGTCACAGTAGGGGTTTTAGAACTTACCGGTCTTGCCTCAACCAGTAGGATCCGACTTCCAGCCCATTGAGCCGAGCTTCCAACTGCAAGATCTCAGTTGAAGGTACGTATCTGACAAACCTGAATGTCCTACCAGCTTTGTACATGCTTTTCGGAATGTGTATGTCTCTTACCGTGCCAAATCTTGAGAAAAATGGCTTCATCTCCTGTTTTGTCCATTTTGCAGAGAAATTGGAGATGAGAAACAATATTGTTTCTTCCCGTAACTTAAGTAATTGCTGAGTTCTTTCCATAGTTTATGTACTCCTGAAGGTTTGCTACTGTTGTTTCCGGTTCGTTCAACTCTTTGCTTGTTTCTTTCGACTGTTATCTATTTTCTACCGTTTGGTATTGATGTCATTGTTGTGAATGCAGACTAATCACAGTTTGCTCCCAGATTTGAGGATCCCAACTTCGCCTAAGAAGGCTCCATCTGGAGGGTAGAATCGCTGCTTCGGACGGGCAGCCTTGCGAGGTCTCCACCGACAGGCAACACGGAGCTGGGGTGGCGAGGGAGGTTCAATAGACCACGGACGAGTGCACAACATCATGGTGGGATATTATGCGGAAGCTATCCACAACAAAGATGTTGCTTTGCCTCTCTCTCTAACATTTAAAATATGGGCTTAACGGCTACATATTCCGCAGGAATGGCAACCTTGCCTCCGTCTCCGCTGGAGGTGGTAGCCGTCGACAAAGGAGAGTCTCCAACAATGGTTGTTGGTCTGAACTCTCTAGATCTGCCGGGAGTTACTAACCTATCTTGCACTGCAACCGTAGCACAAAGAAAGTTGTCGGACCATTGCCGAACCACCGCATCAGGCTATGACCTGCACAGATGGTGAAGGGGGTTATTGGAGTAAGCTTCTTGGACAAAGAACTGGAGATAATGACATAAGACTTCCCTTTTTGTTTAGTCATGAAGTTTAGAGAGCTCGATCGGTAATACAGTTTATTTGCCAAAAAATCTCGACAACTTGGGGTGTCGCTACTCCGAAAATCACAATACTAGATAAAAAAAAACACATCTTGATCCAGTTAAAAAATGAATGAGATCTGGCTCATGGATGGATATGGGAGGCCAGAGTTTTGGAGGGTTAGCCCTTTTGAATTTTCCGATGGGCGGTAGGCTTTGACATTGAGAAAGAGTTTCCGGTGGCCCCGGTGTGGATCTCTCTACCCAACCTGCCAATTCACTTGTACAGGAAGGATGCTTTGCAAGTGATTGCCTCACTTTTTGGCCGATACTTAGGAAAAACAACACTATTTTGCACTGCACGAGAAATGAACAAGCCCAAATTTGTGTTGAGGTAGACTTATCCAGATAAAGACCTCTTTCCATTTCTCGTTGTAAAAGGCAATAGGTCTACCTTCTTCTTGGCTTAGCACCACTCCAATGTCGAGTGACATAAAGAAGGGCACTTCGAATACCTTTGATAAATCGGGTAAAGCCCATATAGCCACTTCACCACTTTGAAAAGCCTACTTAGCTTTAGCAGGCGAGCGGAGTCAAGTCAAGCTAACACTTCCCTATCCCGATCTAGAAAGGATTTCTTCTTTTCTTCTTCTTCACATTCCTATAACGAATTGCTTACCGCGCAAATCCCAAGCGAGTAGAACTTTAGCTTTGTTCACAACACAACCAGGACCGCGTCGAGACTGTCTTTCTCAAGCTCTCCTCTCAAAAGGTTCAAGGATTATTCTGATTGCACGAGAGATTACCCTACTAGCTAACTCCTCTCCTTTATGGGTTGGCTACCGAGGATCCATTGTGGCTTGCGACTAGGTTGGTACGGGTGAATTACCGTCAAGCCTAAGTTATCTGGTTCTGGCTAATCCCTAAGGGATTGTCCTTGCTTTGGGTTAGTAATGTTCTAAGTGCAGTTAGTACAAGAAGGTTCTGCGGCTTACTACCATGAGGAAAAATATCCAAGAAAAGTATCTGATTCTGGGTCTGGTTCTGTACCTTACCCTTACTATCCTAAACTTCGAATAGATTGTTGCAACTAAAAATTGTAAGGTGGACGAACCATTAACAACTGGAGCAAGTGGCTATCAGGAAGGGATCCAAAGTAATTAGAATGCAGGAGGCAATCTACAAAAGTTTAGTTCGTATTGTTTTTATATATTTCTCACAGGGGAACAACAATGGGGCTTGCACGATCTATAAAAGCAAAGAAGGTGAACGTGAGTGGAAACTTGGCAAAAGAAGGAAAGTATTGGCATCAAGGGAGGGGGGCTATACTAATTAAAAAATGGGAAGGTTCAAAATAGTTGTTGCAATCGGGAGAGACGTTGTCAGTGCTAGTGGGTAATTTGATCCACACGGGCGCTTCCACTTATGAGCACATTCTGGGGAGTGATTCGTTTGGAGAGTACAGAAGATCATCAGGAAGAACATATGTACTTCATGTTTTCTATGTTCATTATTGTTGTGGTTGTCTTAATGGATTCATCTGGTCATCAAAAGTGAAAGATGCATCTATCATGATAGTGTAGCAACAACTAATGTACAATGAAGTCTTACAAGCATTGAACACAACTTAAGTTCCAAGCATAGCTTTTTTATAAAGTGCTTCACATTAAATAAAAGTGGGTTACATCATCGCACATTGAGAGATGCACTTTTCAAAAAAACTTGGCCTTGGCGAGCCTTACTTCCTCAAAAAATTACAATCCAGTATTTATCCTATCATATCCTAGCTTCCTAGAATTAATTACTGGATACGGATGTTCGATAATCCCCACTTATCCAGGCGCATCATGCCTCTGATCCTTCTCGGGAGCTCTTTGTCATGCCAATATAGTTTATTGCAGTCTGCAGCACTTTGCTTGGCTAGATAGTCCGCTATGCCATTTCCCTCTTTGAATGGATGGAGTACTTGTAATCTAATGCTCCGTCTGCAGTTCCGAAATTCCTCCCATACATCCAACAATCTCAAAGTGTTGCACCTATCCTTTAGAATCCATCTCTGCAGGAACTCATGTCCGTTTCAAGGATGATGTTCTGCTAGCCCTGCTTACACAGCTTCAGGCCCTCCACTGCTGCTCACAATTCTGCCTCATTGTTTGTTTTCAAGTCCAGGGGAACCGAAAAGGCATCCCTGATCGACCCATTCTCATATCTGATTATGCCCCCACATCCCGCAGGGACCGGATTACCATAGTTGCTTCCATCTGTATTTAACTTTAACCATCCTCGAGGTGGTTTCCTCCAGTCCAGTCCTCTAGCTAACCTCCCCCTCGAACATGAACTCCTTTTTAAGGAACATGGCTTTGAGAAATCGTGTCCACAGTGTATCCTCCGTGAGGATTTTGAAACATACCTTCATCCCCAGAGACTTCTAAACTTTTGCTAGGTCTCTCACCCCTAGACCCTTTCACTTGTTGGTTTACAAAGACACTGCCATTTTCTTCAGTGCGCTTTTGGTTTTCCTTCCAACTAGCCCCAAAAGAAGTTTGCAAATAGCTTTTTAATCTCCTTCAAAGCATATTTTGGCAACTTCAAAACTGCTTCGTGTGCAATGGGATACTTTCCATAACATGCTTTATAAGAGTGAGCCTTCCCTGTGACATTAATCTCCCTCTCCAGCCTGCCAATCTCCTCCTCAATTTCTCCATCAATGACTCCAGCATCACCCTTGTTAGCCTTCTTGTACCTATTGGGGCTCCCAAATAGCACATGGGTAATCTGCCCTCTGTGAATCCAGTGAGCTGCAGAATCCTCCTTCTAACCATTCCAATCTGCATGGACATAAACACTGCCGATTTTCCCTTACAGAGTGCCTGTCTAGACCAGCCATAGTATATCCCAATCACTGACACCGTCCTTCTGATAGAGCGAGTATCCCCTCTAGCAAATACAAGTAGGTCATCCGCATACATAAGATGTGTGATTACTAGCGCCCCAATTGGATTATTGAAGCGGCCTATCCTCCCCATACTATGTTCCTTTTGCAGTAACCTTGAAAGTGTGTCTTGGACTAGAACAAAGAGGTAAGGGGACAACGGGTCCCCTTGTCTAAGTCCTTGAACTGTTTCACAATAGCCCACAACTACTCCGTTCATTTGAACTAAAAAAAATACTCTCTTTACACACCTCATGATCAGATCACCGAGCTTTTTCGAAGCCTTTGCCTATCAAAACTGCCTCCAGGAACTGTCAGTTAACCCTATCATATGCTTTAGCCATATCTAGCTTTAGGATAGCATTCCGCCTTGCTTGTTTCATATTGACAGAGTGCACAAGCTCCTGAGCAAATATGATGTTCTCAAAAATTGACATCTCCTTAACAAAGGCCCCTTGTTCTTCGGCCACTAGTTTCAACATATGTTTTTTTTAGCCTGTGAAGCAACCACCTTTGAGATTACTTTGGAGGTTTAGCGTAGTTAAAATTATGTTTCTTGCACTACAAGAAATCTTTTCATTCTGCATTGGCCCCGTGTAAAGTGTAGAGTTGTTTACAAGTATGACTGCTGAAAAACTAGAACTCTATTTCATATTTGAAGATCTTTAGTCGAGCTTTTCTTCTGAATTTACGAACCAATTAGCTTTCCATGCAATGGAAGGCGATAAAAGGCGCTCTGTCCACCAACCAAGCAAATGCAGCTGCGAAGCAAGGTCGAAATGAACATCAAGGTTAAATAGCTGAAGAATAGCATCCCATCCTCGAAAAATGGACAAGAGAAGAATTCTCCATTGTTAATGTAAGAAATTGTGAATTTATGACACAATTCCTTTGCAAACAATGCGAAGGTTCGATTGTTTTGATTAGATTAAGGACAGAGACTTTTCTTGAAATGCGGAATCAATTCTCGCTATCTGTTTATTGCAATATCAAGTCTACCTATTTAACTAATATCAGAACAAGTAAAACAACGACTTTAACTAAAAATGCAACAACACTCATTTTACAACTTCACGTCATTCCTTCAGCTTCATTTGTACAGAAGTCCAGCCGCGGCTTCAACCGAACAGAGCATTGTCTTCATTTCTGTTGCATCACCATAACCTTCTGCATCATTAGAATCCGAATTACAATAATTTAACACACCCTCCTCAAGATGAGCATTCCAAAGGCTCATCTTGGACAACAGAGAGTGAAAAGAAGTTGATGAAAGAGATTTTGTAAAGACATCGGCAAGTTGCAGACTTGATTTCACATGTACAGGAGATATGAGACTGACTTATATTGATCACGAACCACATGACAGTTGATCTCAATATGTTTTGTGCCCTCGTGAAAAATTGGATTCGCCGTAATTTCAATCGCAGCCTTACTGTCACACCAAAGGGGTACGGGCAAGGAAAAAATGATTCTGAAATCTGACAGGAGGTAGGACAACCATTGTATTTCCCTCACAGTGGTTGCCATGGCACGGTATTCGGCTTCAGCAGAGGAGCAGGAAATGGTAGCTTATTTTTTACATTTCTAAGAAATCAGACTTGCACCTAGGAAGACACAGTATCCTGTTAAGGAGTGCCATGTTGTTTTGCAGGCTCCCCAATCTGCATCACTAAAGGCTTGGAGTTGCAGGGGTGACCCTGCAGGATAAAAAAGTCATATAATTATGTTTCCTAAAAGATATTTCAGAACATGGAGAGTTGTTGTCCAGTGGCTATCATGCTGTGAATGTACAAATTGACTGAGTTGCTGCACCGCATATGATAAGTCGGGTCTTGTATAGTTTAGATAGAGCAACCGACCGACTAATCTTCTATATTTTCTGGGTTATGGTATAATGGGGAAGAGTCCTTGTCCATGGCTTTGAATTTCTAATTGCGTGGCAGAGGTGTGGAGACAGCTTGACAATCCATCAGATTCACTTCACTTAATAAATCCTTGATATACTTGCGTTGGCTGAGATATATCCCTTCAGTTGAACTTGTAATCTCCATCCCAAGAAAATATCTAGCCATTCCTAAATCTTTGATTATGAATTCAGTGTCAAGAAAGGATTTTATTTCTTGAATCACAACAGTGTTTGATCCCATGATGAGAACATCATCCACATAAACCAGTAGATAAGTGTGACTGTGAGAATCATGTCTAGTGAACAAACATGGGTCATGATAGGACTGGTGAAAAACAAAACCGTTGAGTTTGTTTGTGAACTCCAAGTTCCACTGCCTAGAGGCCTGCTTTAATCCATATAATGACTTCCTTAAAAGGCATACTTCCCCTTTCTTTGTTTTCCCGTAGCCCAAAGGTGGATGCATGTACACTTCTTCATCAAGATTTCCATGTAGGAAAGCGTTGTTGACATCTAGCTGATGTATATCCCACTAATAAGAGGCTGAAATTGCAAACATCAGTCTAACTATCACCACCTTGGCTACTGGACTGAAAATCTCATCAAAATCTACCCCTGCCATTGATTATAACCTTTAGCAACCAATCTAGCTTTGTACCTGTCAATTGAACCATCTGGTTTGCATTTTATTCTGTAAATCCGCTTCGAACCAATTGCCTTCTCCCCCTCTGGAAGAGTTGTCAAGGTCCATGTATTGTTATCCTCAAGTGCTTTGAGTTCTAAATTCATGGCCTCTATCCACTTGTGAATGTTCCTAGCCTGATTGAAATGTTTTGTCTCTGTAAAAGTAGATAAGTTTGCTACAAACTCACAATATGCACTGGAGAAACTACAAGTGGAATCTGAAGGTGCGTGAGAGAGAGATGTGTTGACTAAAGAACTAAGGGAAGTGTAGAAGAAATCTTGTAGTAAAACAGAGGGTTTGTGAGATCTTTGGTTGCGTCTGAGTGGAATAGCAATGGCAGGGTGCTCGGATGCAGGATCATGGTCTGTGTGGAGAGCAGGGCGTTCTGGTGGGATGAAAGCTGAAGGATTTTCAACAGGCGAGTGAATTGTATTCTCTGGCTCAACCAAAATGACACGATCATCAATAGTGATGGGAAGAAAATCAGGATGAGATTCAACTATTGATGGACTTGTATTTGTGCTAGGCTAAGGCGCAACAGATTGAGTTTTAAAGATAGCAGGATTAGAGAGATCCGTGAAGTTCATTTCATGGAAGACTACATTTCGTGATATGATGATTTTTTTCAGCCCTGGGATATAAATTTTTTACCCCATTTGTCCAGAATGATATCCTACAAAGTAACCCTTGTAGGTTCTAAGATCAAATTTTTCACGATCAGGGCCATTGTTTACAGCAAAACTAACACAACCAAATATTCTCAAGTAGGACAGATTCGGTTTAGAATTGTGCAGAATTTCATATGGAGATTTCCAGTTTAAGGTCTTGCTAGGCCAGCGGTTTAACAGGTGGGTGGCTGTGAGAATCGACTCCCCCCCAGAACATTTTAGGCAGATTTGACTGAAATAGAAGTGATCTAGCAATTTGTAACAGTATTCTGTGCCGTCTCTCCACGGTTCCATTTTGTTGTGGCGTGTATGAACATGATCTTTGGTGAATAATTCCTAGTTTACTGAACAAATCAGTACATTTGGTGTTGAGGAATTCCGTCCCATTGTCAGTTCTAATGGTTTTAATATGTGTTTGATGCTGAGTTTGCACTAAGGCAAGGAATGACTCAATGACAGAAGGCACTTGATCTTTGTACTTGAAGAGAAAAGTCCAAGGTACATTTGCTCATGTCATCTACAATGGTTAAGAAATAGTGGCATTTTGTGATTGATTGTTGTTTATAAGGACCCCACACATCCATGTGTAACAACTCAAAGCAGTTTTTAGAAACACTCACACTATCATTGAAGGGAAGTCTGGTTTGTTTAGAAAGGGGACATATCTGACACATTTCATTGTTAATAACAGAACGTTTTTTTGGTTGAACATATTCATTGAAGTGAGACAAAACCTCTGCTGAAGGATGCCCAAGTCTACATTGTATTAGATCAAGAGGCACTGCTGTTTACAATGGGATCTAAGAATTGAAAACGCAGATTTTCTGTGGAGGCAGAGTTGAGAAGATTTTGAACTGCAACTGCTAGATTAGTGCTGGATCAAAAGATGATGGACCTAGAACATAAAGTTCTTTGATCACTGTGCTGATGGCCAGTATTCTCCCATTCCTACATTCCTGAAACAAACAGTACTCAGCCAAAAAACAACAATAAATGAAGGAGCATTTGGACAATTTTCTGACAGAAAGTAGGTTGTATTTGAATGAAGGCACGTACAAACGTGTGAGCAATGTTATGGAATTGGAAAGCTTAGCATTTCCATAACAGGACACAGGTTTGATTGAACCATCAGGTAGCCAAACAGGAGTGTAAGATTGGAAAGGAAGAGGATCAATCATAAGATTAAGATCAATGCACATGTGGTTTGTAGCACCCGTATCTACAATCCAACTTGCACCCAATATATCATATTTTTTATGGAATTCAAAGATGAGCGTATAGAGGTACCTGCGAAGTCCTCCATGTATGCCATGTTCACTGCAAATTTTTCTTCAGATTCACTGACTCCTTTTCCTCTTGCAATCCTTTGCAGTTCTTTATGCATTTGACTCACTATCTCATACATATTCTCCACTCCTTCAGGTTTGTAGTCTAGAGGAGTGTCTGCAAATTGTGTTCCATCTCCCCCGTGCACATTATGTGCAGCAAAACGCTCCTTGCCTTTCTTCTTTTGTGTTCCCCACCACTCTGGGTATCCATTCAATTCAAAACATCCAGGAATAGTGTGTCCGGATTTTCCACAATGTGTACAACTCAGATCACTCTTGTCCAGTTTCTGTGATTTGTCTTTATAATTTCCAAATTTTGATTTTCTCCAGTCAATCCCTTTTGTTAGCAATGTTGCATTCATTTCATTGTTGCTTGCAACTAGGTTCATGCTCACATGTCTGTGCTTTTCTGTAGCCCCAATCATGTTGTACACCTTGTCTTATGTAGGAAGTGGATCCATGTTCATGATCTGACTGCGTTCCTGTTCATATGTGTCATTTAGTCCCATAAGAAATTCCATTATCTGATCTTCATTCTCATGTTGCTTCAGCAGTTGTCCCACCGTTCC
This sequence comes from Pinguicula moranensis, assembly GCA_028565015.1. NCBI lineage: Eukaryota > Viridiplantae > Streptophyta > Magnoliopsida > Lamiales > Lentibulariaceae > Pinguicula > Pinguicula moranensis. Next base: position 4,209 of record JAOWBN010191441.1, on the reverse strand, counting down.
ATCAACATGGGGTGTTGGTCTCAACTGACCAATTTGGTCCCAAAGTTGCTTCATCTTCCCAAAGTGATCACAAACAGAGGCATTTCCTTGCCTCATCACAGCTACATTACGCTTTAGTTCAAAGATCAGGGGTAAATTTGCAGTCCCCAATCTCCGTTCTAAGCTATCCCACAATTCCTTTGCATCATTCACAAACATAAATGTCTTAGCCAACTCCGGTATCATTGACCCTTTTATCCATGAGCACACTAAGCTATTAGCTCTCTTCCAACGCGGAAATAATGGTGATTCCTCATCAGGTCTTTTTAGTGATCCATCCACAAAACATGACTTCAATTTGGCCTCTAAGGCAGACAATATTCCCACTCGCCAGATCAAGTAATTAGCTTCATCCAGCACCGCATTTACAATAGGAGTACCTGGATTTTTAGCACCGTGAACCTGAAGTTGTTCCTCGAGCAGCAGGTCCATGGCCTTCTTTCGAGCCAGTTCTTCAGCTATTTTTTCCGACATTTGTTCAGACGAACTCAAATCCCCGCAGAATCGAACCTATTGCTCTGATACCATATAGAAATTGTGGATTTATGGCACAATTTCTTTGCAAACAGTGAGAAGGTTCGAATGTTTTGATTAGGTTAAGGACAGAGATTTTTTCTTGAGATGCAGAATCTATTCCCGCAGATCTACTGTTACAATATCAAGTCTGCCTATTTGTACTAATGACAAAATAAGCAAAACAACGACTTTCACTAAAAGCGCAACAACACTCATTTTACAACTTCATGTCATTCCTTCAGCTTCATTCTGAACAGAGCACTGCATAAGTCCCTCAGCTTCATTTGAACAGAGCACTGTCTTCATTTCTGCTGCATCACCATAATCCGAATTACCATAATTCAACACACCCTCCTCAAGAGGAGCATTCCAAAGGCTCATCTTGGACAACAGAGAGTGAAAAGAAGCTGATGAAAGAGATTTTGTAAAGACATCAGCAAGTTGCAGACTGGATTTGACATGTACAGGAGATATGAGTCCTAACTTATATTGATCGCGTACCACATGACAGTCGATTTCAATATGTTTGGTGCCTCGTGAAAAACTGGATTCGCCCTAATTTCAATTGCAGCCTTACTGTCACACCAAAGTGCACGGGCAAGGACAAATTGATTCTGAAATCTGATAGCATGTAGGATAACCATTTTTATTTCCCTTGCAGTGGTTGCCATGGCACGATATTTGGCTTCAGCAAAGGATCAAGCAATGGTGGCTTGTTTTTTACATTTCCAAGAAATCATACTTGCACCTAGGAAGACACAGTATCCTGTTAATGAATGCCGTGTTGTTTTGCAGGCTCCCCAATCTGCATCACTAAAGGCTCGGAGTTGCAGGGGTGACGCTGCAAGATAGAAAAGTTCCATAGTTGTGTTGCCAGAAAGATATTTTAGAACGTGGAGAGCTGATGTCTAGTGGCTATCATGCGGTGAATGTACAAATTGACTGAGTTGTTGCACCGCATATGATAAGTCAGGTCTTGTATAGTTTAGATAGAGCAACCGACCGACTAATCTTCTATATTTTTCTGGGTTATGGTACAATGGGGAAGAGTCCTTGTCCATGGCTTCGAATTTCTGATCGCTGGCAGAGGAGTGGAGACAACTTTACAATCCATCAGATTCACTTCACTTAATAAATCCTTAATATATTTGCATTGGCTGAGATATATTCCTTTAGTTGAACGTGCAATCTCCATCCCAAGAAAGTATCTAGCCATTCCTAAGTCTTTGATTGTGAATTCAATGTCAAGAAAGGATTTGATTTCGTGAATCACAGCAGTGTTTGATCCCATGATGAGAACATCATCCACATCAACCAGTAGATAAGTGTGACTGTGAGAATCATGTCTAGTGAACAAACATGGGTCACGATAGGACTGGTGAAAACCAAAACCGTTGAGTTTGTTTTTGAACTCCAAGTTCCCCCGCCTAGAGGCCTGCTTTAATCCATATAATGACTTCCTTAAAAGGCATACTTCCCCTTTCTTTGTTTTACCGTAGCCCAAAGGTGGATGCATGTACACTTCTTCATCGAGATTTCCATGTAAGAAAGCGTTGTTCACATCTAACTGATGTATATCCCACTGATAAGAGGCTGAAATTGCAAACATCAGTCTGACTGTCACCACTTTGGCTACTGGACTGAAAATCTCATCAAAATCTACCCCTGCCACTTGATTATAACCTTTAGCAACCAATCTAGCTTTGTACCTATCAATTGAACCATCTGGTTTGCATTTTATTTTGTAAATCCACTTCGAACCAATTGCCTTCTTTCCCTCTGGCAGAGTTGTCAAGGTCCAGGCGTTGTTATCCTCAAGTGCCTTGAGTTCTAAATTCATGGCCTCTATCCACTTGTGATTGTTCCTAGCCTGATTGAAATGTTTTGGCTCTGCAACAGTAGATAAGTTTGCTACAAACTCACAATATGCACTTGAAAAAATGCAAGTGGAATCTGAAGGTGCTAGAGGGAGAGATGTGTTGACTGAAGCACTAAGGGAAGTGTAGAAATCTTGCAGTAAAATAGAGGGTTTGTGAGGTCTTTGGCTGCGTCTGAGTGGAACAACAATGGCAGGGTGCTTGGATGCAGGATCATGGTCTATGTGGATAGCAGGGTGTTCTGGTGGGATGACAGATGAATGGTTTTCAACAGGCGAGAGTGAATTGTGTTCTCTTGCTCAACTGAAATGACAGGTTCATCAATAGTGATTGGCAAAGACTCAGGATGAGAGGGAACTATTGATGGACTTGTGTTTGTGCTAGGATGAGGGGCAATAGGTTGAGGTTTAAAGATGGTAGGATTAGAGAGATCCGTGAAGTTCATTTCATGGATGACTACATCTCGTGATATGATGATTTTTTTCAGCTGAGGGATATAGATTTTGTACCCCTTTTGTCCAGAAGGATATCCTACAAAGTAACCCTTGTAGGTTCTAGGATCAAATTTGTCACGATCAGGGCCATTGCTTACAGCAAAACTAACACAACCAAATATTCTCAAGTAGGATAGATCTGGCTTAGAACGGTGCAGAATTTCATATGGAGATTTCCAGTTTAAGGTCTTGCTAGGCCAGCGGTTTAACAGGTGGGTAGCTGTGAGAATCGACTCCCCCCAGAACATTTTAGGCAGATTTGATTGAAACAGAAATGATCTAGCAATTTGTAAAAGTGTTTTGTGCCATCTCTCCATGGTTCCATTTTGTTGTGGCGTGTATGAACATGATCTTTGGTGAACAATTCCTAATTTACTGAACAAATCAGTACATTTGGTGTTAAGGAATTCTGTCCCATTGTCAGTTTTAATGGTTTTAATATGTGTTTGATGCTGAGTTTGCACTAGGCAAGGAATGATTCAATGAGAGAAGGTACTTGATCTTTGTACTTGAAGAGAAAATTCCAAGTACATTTTCTCATGTCATCTACAATGGTTAAGAAATAATGGCATTTTGTGATTGATTGTTGTTTATAAGGCCCCCACACATCCATGTGTAACAACTCAAAGCAATTTTTAGAAATGCTTACACTATCATTGAAGGGAAGTCTGGTTTGTTTAGAAAGGGGACATATCTGACACAGTTCATTGTGAATCACAGAACGTTTTTTGGTTGAACATATTCAGTAAAGTGAGACAAAACCTTTGCTAAAGGGTGCCCAAGTCTACAGTGTACTAGATCAAGACTAACAGCAGTACATGCACTGCTGGTTACAATGGGATCTAATAATTGAAAACGCAGATTTTTTGTGGAGGCAGAGTTGAGAAGATTTTGAACTGTAACTACTGGATTAACGCTGGATCAAAAGATGATGGACTTAGAACATAAAGTTCTTTGATCACCGTCCCGATGACCAGAATTCTCCCATTCCTACGGTCCTGAAACAAACAATACTCAGCCAAAAAACAGCTGTAAATAAAAGAGCCTTTGGACAATTTTCTGACAGAAAGTAGGTTGTATTTGAAGGAGGGCACGCAGAAGCATGTGAGCAATGTTATGGAATTGGAAAGCTTAACATTTCCAGAACAGGATACAAGTTTGATCGAACCATCAGGTAGCCAAACAGGAGTGTAAGATTGGAAAGGAAGAGGATCAATCATAAGATTAAGATCAGTGCACATGTGGTTTGTAGCACCCGTATCTACAATCCAACTTGCACCCAA
>JAOWBN010191440.1:14195-27820 GCA_028565015.1 Pinguicula moranensis | reverse complement strand
TCATGTTAGTTAGATGATGACTTAATATGACACTACTAGTTACTTTATGGTCGCACAACTCATTTCTCGTATGAAGCGTCGGGAGATTTTGAAAACTGTATTTTGTAATATGGTTTATATAGCTTATGGAAGCTGTTAGACAAAATATGTAAATAAATCTAATAGAATTAATTGGTAATTATTTGTTGGTTACCTAATATTAAGAATTCTAATTAGGGCAGGATTTTGCTACCCTAATTAGTTAATTATGTAATTATATGTTAATTACTAAACACTAATCTCTCCCTTTAATAGGGCATTCAGTACAACTATTGACTCACTACACAATTATTATTCTCATGTGTTGAGACCCAAAAATATATATACAGTTTCTCTCGAATTGCTGCTTTATCATCTTTGAAGGTGGAGATTTGAGTACCTGGATTACAAGAAGACTCAAGTAGACTTCTAGTTTATATTCGTGATATAATTAATTGGAACATTACGGTTCTATACGCTTCCACATTAAAAGTATGATTCGTTATCGTATTTATTAATTATTAGATATGTTCTAATTATATCTACAATTTTCAAAGGAGTTGAAGCACCATCAGTCGGATAGCACTGGTAATAAGTTTTTTCCAACTAGCATGGCTTTAAAGCATTTATTTAACAATGATAATTCATTACTTCTTGTACTACTTAATCAAGATGTTTGCATCACTGCCCAACATTCTATCCATTAGCTGCACATAATAACATAATACTCGCATAATTATGGAGACCCCCAATGACCCTTTTCTCATCTCCGGATATACTTTTGAAGACCCACACGGTTTGGGGCATGGTAAAGCATACTTCGTCCATTATGTACAGATGTTCAGCTCATATCAGAGAATTGGTGAAGGGAAGCAACATTCAGGCAAAATACAAGTATGGAATAAAGAATATGGTGTGTTGAACCAAATTGCTGGCAAGAGTGGGGCGGTTATTGACCCGGAGTCTCATATGGTGGTGGTGGATAGCGAGGCCTACTGAAAGAAATTATTGAAAGTGTGTTTACCTTTCTAATTGGTTAATGAACTGCACAAGCATCCTTCATTGCCATAATTATTTATTCATTCAATTACAGGTCAATCCTAAGTTCAAGCAACTATGTAACCATGACCTTTCTACGAAGATTTGTGTGAGGTATTAGGCAAGTTTTATGCTCAATGAGGAATCTGTGGAGACTTCTCATCGAAGGAAGGTGTGGATCTGATTGTTGAGTATGGATTATAGAACGAAAATGGGTGTTGGAAAATACATATTAATAGTTAATATGTTATTAAGATATGAATAAGAAATTGATAAATAATATGAAGGGAAAAAAAAATCCTCTTTCAAGTTCATGATCCCACTTAGTTAGTGGAGAAAATGGATAGTTGAACCATTAACATATTAAGTTTGTAGAGATAATGCAGAAGTTCAAGAGGTGAAAAAACCTATAACACTCATTCACAAACTCTATAAATAGTGGATCCCTCTTGAGTGAAACACGCACATGAAATTGAGTCTAGAATTTTATTCTCTTTTCTTTGAGTATTTTGTGAGTCCATATCAACTTGTATCCATTGCATCCTGTGAGATATACGCTAGAGAATCTCAAAGCACCCAGGAGAGAACAAATCTATTTTAAAAAAATAGTAAGTTTCATAGGCCTCGGAGTTCTTCAAATTTTCGTATTTCGTTCAACGGTAAAAAGTTAACATTTATGTAATTCTTACAAAATTTTATTTCATATTGTTTATTTCCTCTATTGCAACAAAATGTTAATTCCATTATTTATGTTCAACAATCTTAAAATAGATTTTTAGTTTATTTGGAATTAACAGTTTGATTTGCAGAAAATAAAGGCAATATATCATAGATAATTCAGATATGATAAGTTGATTATATTTGTTTTTATATTATCTGTTGATCATGATGCATATGTAGTTGAATATGTGTTTTTAAGAATATTCTATTTAATATTTAGAATATTTTTTAGAATATTGTGTTTATTATTCAGAATATTGTGATATTTCATATCAATATTTTTTGGTTTTATTCAAGATTACCAATTTTTGAGTTTCTTGAATTTCAGAAAATCGCTGAAAATAAAATTTGTGCGCCCGTAATTCCAGAAGGCTCCTCATCGCTACCACCTATGCTACTTAAAATACAAAATGTTGTTCCTACTCTTGGTGACTCGCACAGAAAGAATGGTCCTGTGATAACATCGGTTTTGAGGGTTCTTCAAGTGACATCTGTCCCTATGAGCCACAATAAGAAATCGGAAAAAATTTAAAGGATCCAACTTTAAGGCATGGCAATAAAAAATGTTGTTCTACCTTACTATGTTCAATCTTGTGAGATTCTTGAAAGATGATCTTTTTACTGTTAGAGATGATGAACTGGATGAGCAGTCTTTAACTGCAATAGATGCCTGGAGGTAATCTGAATTCCTTTTTTGTGTAGGCCAAAATTTATTAATAAAAAAAAAAATATGTACATCTTTCTTACGAGCCATAAGAAAGTACTAAGAAAATAGAAAAGAAAGAAAGAAAGAAAGAAAACCAAAGATACGTGCAACGCCGGCAAAAATAGGATACTTATGAATTCCTTTGTAGGAATTACATCCTGAATGGCTTATCTGATGCCTTGTACGTTGTACATAGTTTAAAGAAGATAGCAAAAAAATTGTTGGATGTTTTAGACCACAAGTATAAAATTGAAGATGCTAGTGCCAAGAAGTTTTTAACTACTCAGTTCTTGAATTTCAAGATGATGAACAATAAGACTGTTGTGATTCAAGTTCAAGAACTTCAATTGATCATTCATGGAATGTTGGCAGAAGGATGATCCTAATGAATCCTTCCAAGTAGCTGCAATGAGAAGTTACCCCCTTCCTGGATGAACTTTAAAAGTTATCTGAAGCTCAAAAGGAAGCAAATGCCATGGGAAGATCATATCCTTAGACTTTGGATTGAGGAAGATAACAAGGAAAAGACCTATGATGGTGTCAACATGAATGTTGCTAAAGCAAATGTGGTAGAACATGAAAAAGGCAAGAACAAAAAGCTTATGCGTCAATCGAAGATGAGACTGAAAGGAGGAGTGACAAAGAAACAAAAGGTTCTTGAAAAATATTACAATTATAACAAGATGGGGCACAAGTCGTCTGATTGTAGGTTGGCGAAAAAGAATAAGGGCAAAGAAAATAATGCAGCCAATGTTGTGGATACCATCACAATAGATGTATCTGACATAGACCTTTGTGCTGTGATCTCTGAAGTTAACATGGTGGATATCAATCCAAAATCATGGTATCTAGACATAGGAGCCACAAGACATGTTTGTGGTAATAAGTCTACTTTTTCTGAGCTAACCATGAATGTTGGGGAGAAAGTTTACATGGGAAATCAAACTACCTATGAGATAAAAGGGGCTGGAACTGTTTGCCCGAAGATGACTTCAGGAAAAGAAGTCAAACTGCAGAAGGTGTTGTATATACTAGACCTAAGGAGGAATCTTATTTTTTGAACACTGCTGAGTCTGCATGGATTCAGGATGGTGTTTGAGTCCCACAGAGTTATTGTATCCATCAAGGTGTCTTTGTTGGGAATGGTTATGTTAGTGATGATAGTTTATTGAAGATGTCTGTAATGACTATTAAGCCAGCAAAGAATATTAATGAGAATTCTTCTACTTCTTCTATTTACATCATTGAGTCTTCTAATCTATGGCATTGCAGATTAGGACATGTTAATTATGATACATTACGTAGATTAATTAACTAAAATCATATACCCAAGTTTCATATATATTCCAGACACAAGTGTGAAACTTGTGTTGAAGAAAAGTTGACAAGGTCATCATTCCAAATAGTTGAAAGAAAAACAAAATCCATTGAATTAATTCACAACGACGTATGTGATTTAAAGTTTATTCAAATAAGAGGTGGGAATAAATATTTTATTACTTTCATTTATGACAATACAAAATACTATTATGTATATTTGATGAAAAGTAAGATGAAGCTATAAAGAAATTTATTTTCTATAAGCAAGAGGTAGAAAACCCACTTAATTAGAAAATTAAAATGGTTAGACGTGACCGTGGTGGTGAATATGTAGAACCATTTGATACTTTTTGTGCACAACATGTATTATTCATGAGGTCACTGCCCCTTATTCTTCACAATCGAATGGAACGGCAGAACGAAAAAATAGATCTTTAAAAGAAATTATGAACGCAATGTTAATAAATTCTGGTTTGCCACAGAACATGTGGGGCAAAGCCATATTATTGGTAGTTACCTGTTAAATAAGGTACCCCAAAAGAAGGTCCAAAAGGCGCCATATGAATTGTGGAAAGGTAAGATACCTTCCTACAAATACTTAAAAGTGTGGGGTTATCTTGCTAAGGTGGCGGCACATTTACCCAAGAAAATGAAAATAGGTCCAAAAATAATTGATTGTATTTTCATTGGGTACGCACATCACTGCAGTGCATATCGATTTTTTGTGTATGAATCTCAAAATCCTTATATTCACAAGAATACGATAAAAGAATAAAGGAATGCTTCATTCTTTGAATATGTATTTTCATGCAAATCCAATAAAACTGAACCAAGTTCCACGAAACAAAGCTTGAATAAAATTACTCAAAATCAAGAAGAACATGAAGAAGTTCAGGAAAAGCCAAGACGTAGTAAAAGGATAAGGGCAAAAACATCTTTTGGATCAGATTTTTTGACCAAATTAAAGAGGGTGAACCCCAAACTTACAAGGAAGCTGTAAGTTCCATGGAGGGTCCTTTATGGAAAGATACCATAAAGAGCGAAATTGATTCCATCATGTATAAACATACTTGGGAACTAGTGGATCTTCCCCCGAGGTGTAAACCTTTAGGATCCAAGTGGGTTTTCAAATGAAAAACCAAACCAGATGAAACAATTGATAAGTACAAGACCAGACTTGTAATCAAAGGATACAAGCAACAATAAGGCTATGATTACTTTGATACTTATTCTCCTATAATGAGAATAAACTCTATAAGATTGATTTCAGCAATTGTCGCATTGCGCAATCTTGAAGTCCACCAAATGGATGTAAAAACTATTTTTCTTAATGAAGATCTTTACAAAGAAATCTACATGGAACAATCTGATGGTTATGTAGCTCCTGGACAAGGAAAAAAATTGTGTAAATTGGTAAAGTTTCTTTACGGACTTAAACAAGCACCCAAACAGTGGCATGAGAAATTTGATCATGCATGATGACCAATGGGTACGAAATTAATGAGTGTGAGAATTGTGTCTACGTGAAAATTACAAAACAATGATATATAATTTTATGTCTGTATGTAGATTATATACTAATTGTCAGCAACAATGATTGAATTGTAAAATCTACCAAGAATATGCTAAACTCAAGATTTGATATGAAAGATATGGATTTGGCAGATACAATTTTAGGGATTAAAATTATACGATCGCCAAATGGTATCACATTGAGCCATTCGCATTATGTGGACCAGATTTTTGACAATATCAATAAAGATGATTCTATTTTTTCTAGAACTCCAATGATATAAGTCAACATTTGCCAAAGAATAAAGGAGAGAGTATTGCTCAAATAGAATATACTAGAGTGATAGGAAGTCTTACGTGCCTGATGAGTTGTACAAGGCCATACATTGTTTTATACTGTGAGTGTGTTGGACAGATTCATGACTAACCCTGGAAATAATCACTAGAAGCAATCAATAGAGTACTAAGGTACTAAAAATATACTCGTAACTATGGATTGCATTATAGCAGAGATCCTATTGTCTTAGAAAAATACACTGATGCAAGTTGGATCTCTGGCATACAAGATCCAAAGCTACTAGTGGATATGTCTTCACTATTGGAGGTGGAGCAGTTTCTTGAAAATCTTCGAAACAAACTGATATAACCAGATCCACTATGGAATCTGAGTTTATAGCATTGGATAAATGCGGCGGAATGGCTATGAAATTTTCTGGAGGATATTTCAGACCTTCCTAAACCTGTGCCTATTGCGTTAATCAATCTACAATTGGTAAAGCAAAGAATGTCCTATACAATGGCAAGCCAAGAAATATGCGTCGTCGACATAACTCCGTTGGACAACTGATCTTAACTAGAGTTATCACTATTGACTTTGTAAGGTTAAAGGATAACATTGCGGATCCGCTAACCAAAGGGTTAAATAGAGATCAAGTTGAAAAGACACCGAGAGGAATGAGAGTTAAGCCCGTTTTAAAATAAGGACAGTACAAAGGAAACCCAACCCAATTGATTGGAGATCCAAAGATCTAAGTTTAAAGGGACAACCTAATTGTAACGACCTTGGTGGTTCAGTGTGGGGGTAAACCCTGTCTATTCCTATAATGAAACAGTGAAATCCCTAGGTAAAGGGTAAGTATATTTGCTTTTAATGATCCTTATGCGTCAAAAATCTGAGCAGAGTAATGCGGGTTACTCTTAATTAAGTGATCACCTATGTGAGAGAGAAGATGGGCTGTTTTGAAGGAGAATTGTGGGGGCTCGATTCTTTAAAAACTCTTACAAAACCGGGTGTATGTTAAGGGCAAAAATGAACGTAAGACATGAGAATAAAAATGGTATCAGGAATATATCTGTGTGAATTATATTATACGTTTACATAAATGACAGAATAGTTTAACAACATCGCGTCTACTCATCCCAAAACCACTTGTATCCCGATCCAAACACAACATATCTTGATGAGTTCAATGGATAAGACATCTCGAATTCTTGCCACCATCCCATAGGAATCTATTTTGGATCTTAACCATCGCATTAATAACACATTTTTTAACTTTAAACACTGAGAAAAAGAAGACAGGCAGATTCAACAATGGTTTTGTTATGATTTGGTCGGATCTGAAATAGTTTTAAGGTAATTTTATAAGAATACACGATGATATAAAAATAAGCAAAGAACAAAGCAAGAAAATAATGAAAAGCGATGTAAGACCCATGGTTTGCCGAATTCTTAGATTCCGATTAGTCTATGTTGATCTCCAAAATCTGATGCTCCGTATCTCTTATTCCTCTTCAAATAGTTCATAGACAACTTGCAGTTGAGATCTCTCTCACAGAAAATGGCAAAACAAGTGCCAAAATAGAGAATAACAGTCACCCAACAGTACACTTTGAATCTCTGTCAAGAATAGTATGCAACAGTGAGAAATCTGGAGGAAACAAGAAGTTTTCACCGGAGAAGATGAGAGAAAATTGAAAGTATCGAAAGATCTGAAAATGAAGTCAAAAATCTGTCGACGTAGCCTCAAGTCACGGTATAAGTATTCCGAGCAAGAATCATTTTCAGTTGCTCGATCATATTTAATCAACGACCACAATCAAGTCTTCATAAGTAATTAATTTCCATCATCGAATCAACCTTTAAAATGAGTAGTTGTGATCGAAAACTACTTCCCCCACTAAACTGCAACCATTAGATTGGAAAATCAGAATGGACGGACATGATTAAAATGGTTTAATTACACAGATCACCAATTTTAGCTGTTGGATTTTAGTAGCAATCAAGATCCAAGATTATAATAAAAAAAAAATTCATCCGTTGATCAGAAACAAAGTACGGCCCAGATCAATCATTTTATTTAAGGGTTTTTTGGTCACTTCACTTCCAATAGGTTTCTTAATCAGAGTTAGACTCCCTGCAAATGAAAGGTAGCGGTTCGAACAAGCTTCAAATCTCTCTTTCATTCCTCTCACCAAAAGGATCCCACATCGTCATCGTACTCATACTGTCACTCAACAAAAATCCCAGATAGTTGAAAGGTAGAGACATTAATATTTTTTGCAAACACATTTAAGTTCTCATTCACATTCAAACATAGCAAGCTACTTTTGGCAAAATTGTTACAATCCTCAAAATACATTTCATAGCCACAATACTATATTCATTATCTCCCTTAAAGAGCAGAGTGTCATCTACATACTGTAAGAGGACAACCTCAAATTAGATCGAGCAATTTGCACCCTTTTTAGTTTCCCCACTCCACTGCTCAATAAATCAACATATACAAGCTTTTTGTAGCGACCAAAAAAAGAAATGGGAGCAAGGGGTGCCTGTGGCGATGCCTTCATTCTATTTTAAATTCTCTGCCCAACTTCCATCCTGAACCGAATCATAAGCAATCAAAATGCAATCTCGAATCCAGAGTCTCCGCCAGATGCAAAATTCCAATCTTTTCATCAACTGTGACAAGAAATCCCAATCGACTTTGTACCAATATTTATTTTTTACTTTGTTTTTTTTATTTTACTTTTAATTTTGTAATTTTGAGTGTTTGAAAAAATATAGAAAAATAAAAAATATTATAAAAATAGTACTTACAATCAAAATTTTAAGATAATTAAATAATATTTGCATTTAAAGTTTTTAAGATAACTTTCATTTATTTATAAAATTGCCATTGTAAGTAGGAAAAAAAATAGCCACCTACCTACTTAAGAAAAAAGAAGTTTTGACTGAAAAAAGAGAAGAAGAAGCTGAAATGAAGTTTTAAAACACTATTTTTGAAATAATTTTAAAAAAAATAATATAAAAAATAATCTAAATTTTAAGTAGTACAAAATAGATCATTAGTCGTAGACTTTCTCAAAAATTAACTTTAAACAGGACAAAACTAGATTTCAAAACCTTGATTGATGAATCATATTAATCAGAATACCCATTAGGATTTGACGGCCCTTAATAAACGTCATTTGTGTTTTGAGATAAATTTCTCCATGACTACCCTCGTTCAATTTGCCAACTTCTTAGAAAGTACCTTGTACAACACCCGACTAAAAATCGATGTGAAGTGCTCAAGCCTTGTAAGATTATTTATCTTTGGTGTTAGCCCAATCAACGTTGCACTTATCCCCTTCGACAAATGCCCTTAGAATAGAACTATGTTATAAAAGCAATGAATTTGACTTTCACCAATTGCCAATGTCGCCGAATGATGTGAATCCACTTGGATCTCGCCTTTTGGAAAAAAAGGATCACTTCTTCGCAGCACAAGACAAGATTAAATTTACCATGCCTAGTTATTTTTCCTCTTAACTCCCTCGACTCCAACATCCTCAACTCCGCCCGATCATAAAAAAAATTGCAATTGCTTGTTCAACTTATCGAGTTCCCTATCAACCTGATCAAACATTGTGGCATTTTAGACTTTCAGTCTTGCAAGCAATTGCCGTAGTTTGTCATGCAATACAAAGCCTTTATATCCTATAGATACAATACTCTCACATTCTTGTTGTAATTCAATATACAGAACAGATTTAATATTGAATACAACGATAACAAATACAGTAAATGTTACCTGATGCGGAAGCGTGATATTTGAATCGACTATTCGAAACGAGGCTACCAGAGTCTCGTTTAATTCCCACTAATCAAATCTTAGCCTCTCGGGTGGCTAGGCGGACAGAGAAAATCGTATAGTCGTTCATAATCGTTATTTCAAAAGAATAGGCACGTAGCCTATTTATAAACGTAGGAATAGTTTTGTAATAAATATAAATAGTACTCAAATAGTACTATGCAGACAATAAATTTGTCTGCATATTGTCTGTTGGTTGGCACGAGCCAACCAACATTATTGAGCCTAATTCTAAATTTTCCAACACATCTTCTCCCTTCTTAGTCCACTAGGCATGAAATCAGTTCTATTTCTACATGCACGCACCGGCCGACATGTCAGCTATCTCCTACCGTGCATTTTTGTCGTATTTATGAATGATCCATTTTGGATGACATTGTAACCAGCGCAACAATCGCGTGACCTAGCTCTCTGACTCCACTGCCTGAGAAGGCTTAAGAATTCTTGCTCTCAAGATGGCAAGGGATTTTTAATGTGGTGCAAGTGGTACACCGCGTACGGACGAGGCATCCATAGATAATAGATGTGTGATTGTTACACTACTGCCGGTTGAGTTGCAGGCAATAAGGGTTGAAGTAGCAATAGAGGTCAATAGTTTGGTTGACGATAAGGGCAGTTGGATTAATTAATAATTAATTCATTTAATTAATTGATTAAACCTAAAGTCTACATAACCACAAGACCATCTAACTACCCACGTAAAACTCTATATTAAGGCTATGTGCCTAAGATTAATACAACCAACTCACACAACTCTCATGCATTGAGAACCCAAAAAAAAAAGTTTTCTTTATACTTGTTCCCAATCACTCTCCGGGGAATAGATTTGGTTCGTGAATTTCAAAGGGACTTTCTATAGCCCCTTCAACGTGATTACTTCAATTAAGGAGATTACGGTTCAAATACGCTTCCCCATCAATCAGATATGAGTCTGTATTCATACTTAAATAAATTATACGAATGGATGTGTTCTATTCAACTAGATTCATTATGTGGTCATCAGTTGTATTGGAGCCAATCCAGAATTTGAATTGATTCGTTGTTATTATCTGATTTGTTCAAATAATTAATTGTTTCTTTTAATGCTCTTAATTTGAATTTGTTTCGATGTTCGTTTTTTGATTTACGGCGATCGTCCCAAAGTTACTGCCCGCCGTCTCCACCGTCTCGCCGCCGCTGTTCGACGCCACCGCGTCGTGTTGCGGGGAGAAGGAACTGCATCTTGCTTGACATGGTTCGATCTATGATGGCGCAAGCCAACCATTCAATTAACTTTTGGGGAGATGCGTTGCTTACGACAACTTATATCCTCAATCGTATACCAAGCAAGAGCGTTCCCACTACTCCATGAGTTATGTAATGCTTGGAAGCCTACATTGGACCACCTATGAACATGGGGCTCGGCGAGCTATGTGCACAACGGCCCATCAACATGACAAAATTGGTCCGCGTGCCACCAAAAAGGTGTATATCTGTTACCCTGATGCAAATCAAATATACTTATTTATTCGCTATGATTTTACACTTGTTATAATTATAAATGAGTCATTTTGATAATTTTTATTGAAAAAATGCCATGATTTTCACTTGAGTTATTTTATGAATTTTTATCGATTTGCAAGCCAACAAGTGTTCAATTGCATGACAACTAAGTATTTTTTGAGAGTGTCATAGACAACTTGGATGATTTCTCACGCCGTGTCATTATTGTTACGCCTAATTTTTGTATTATATACCACAAGTTCGTGAATGAATAAACATTCACGAAAGAAAGAAATTGCGGAGAGGAATTGGAATGAAAGAAGAGAAGTGATGTGGCATGAAGGAGAGAGGAAGAATTGAAGGCCTCCAATTGGTGTCAAGGTGGGTTCACGCAGGAAAGGAGTTGGGGCGAAAAAGACAAAAGAAAAGAAAGGGTTGAAAGAGATGCTCACGTGAAGAGTTTCATGTGGAAGAAGAAAAGTCAAGAAAAAAAAGTACAAAAAAAGAGAGGAAGAAAATGTGTCGAAAGAAAATGACAGGAAGCAAAGAAAAAAAGGAGCACGCCAAACAAACAGCACACCATCATTAATTGCAGAATTGGCTGCATTTATTATAATGAAACGTGATGTCTAATCGTGTTGTATTTCGTAGTGCTACAAAATATGTAATCAAAAAAGTTTTAAAGGGGAAGAGAAAAAAAAACCTCCTGGAGAAGAAGTTTTGGGGCAGAGAAAAAAGAGAAGCCGCAGAACAAAAATTTTCAAGAAGAAGTGTGCGTTTGATTTGGAAATTTTTACCGCTAAATTATTGTGGATTAAAGCTTGGATTGGATTGTTTCTTAGGAGAGTTTTCTTAATTCTAAAGTTTTAATTATATTTTCATTGTTTAAATTTATGTGATGTTGTTTCGAATGAAATATGCATAGCTAAATTATTATACTCCTAAGTTGACAGATGGGTGATTGAATATTTTCGTAGATTAATGTGAGTTTCATGTTTTGGTTATTTTTTATTAGTCTATTTGATCAATTAAATTAGTAAATACATGTGATTTACTTTGGCCGAATAAACTACGTGAAAATACACAATATTGGTTAACTCTTTGTTGTCATATTGTGCGATACTTGTCAAATAGAACTTGAACCCTATGCTTAGAAATAAGGTAGGTAAAAAGTGGATTTCTTGCACTTAATTATTAATGTGAACACGCACTTGAATGAGTCTCCTGCTTACTTTAAAATTAAGTGTAGGGAAATGCAGTTGGTTTGGTTGAAACTTGGCTAGGTATAACTCGACAGAGGGAGTTAGCCAACAATTTTAGGAGTACTAAGCGTACGAAACTGGAGCGTAAAAATATCATCCCTAATCAATTTAATCTTGGCATATAGATTTTCATTAATTGAGGAAATTGAAGTCACCCTAGTCATACTTAGGAGTATCCTTTCATCCCTGTCTATTTTTTTTGTGATCTCAAGTGTTTAAAATTTCATTGGTAGTTAAGTTATTCCGTGATTTTCAGTTTATATTAATTTCTTCTTATATTAAAAATCCAAATTAAAAAATAAAAAAAACAAATTTCATCTTTTTATGTTTATTTGTGTGAATTGTTTGCATATTAGTTTAGGTAGTCACATTTGAAACGACTCCTAACACAAACACTCATTGTGGGATTCAACCCCATTTTCACTTATGCAACTACACCGTATGCTTGCGGTAAAGTGAGTGCTTTTAGGTAATTTAACTTGGTTTTGTGCATGAATTTATTATACCTAAAAAATCCATCAATAAACTTAAAATTTATGTGACTAAAATAAGTTTTTATAATTCATGTAACTAAAATTGCAACGGAAGATAAATATTTGGTTACAAAATTTTATTTTTCCCCAAAAAAATCTTTGTCCAACTTTAGGGATTAGGAGCGTACCACACTATTAAAGAAATATAGAAAAAAATAAATGAAATTATAAATAACTAAAGCAACCGTTATGGTCGGCAAGTCATTACAATTACAACAAGGCAACGCTTCATAACTTCCGCACCATTCGCTTCCACACCATTCGCTATCGTAGCCAGAGCTGGGGTGTTCCCCATTTCTCTAGGCGGCTGCGGCTGCGGCTGCGGCTGCGGCCGAGTATAGCTCTAACCCTAGGGGGAACTAGCTCAGAAGAAGGATAAGGGGGAGTTCAATAAGTATCCAAGTAGCGCCTACGACCAGTGATATCTTCTTGCCATTTCTTTTGCACCTTGTTTTGTCAAAAAATTGGCTATGTTGTTCCCTTCACGGAACTGATGCTACGTGTGTATTATTAACCCGATCGATTGTGTCTTGAAATCTTCCCAGTAGTCCCATAGGTACAATGGGCTGAAGCTGTTGCGCTCAATCCATCCGACAAGAAGGGTCGAATCTGTTTAGAGGATTATGTCCGTCCAATTGTGTTCTCTGCAGATTTTGAGGCCTTCAATGGCTGCTCGCAGTTCAGCTTCATTATTGGATCCACATCTGAATGTTACGAAGTATGCAGCCAGGTAGTCTCTGTTAGAGTCCCTAACGATTCCTCCATCGCCCAAAGGTCCTGGATTCCCGCGGCTATTGCCCTCGGTATTAAGTTTTATCCATTCAGATGGTGGTCTCCTCCATTTGATGATCGCAGCTCACCGTTGATCTCGCAACTTAACTTTGATTCTGAGTTTGGA
>JAOWBN010191440.1:0-14095 GCA_028565015.1 Pinguicula moranensis | reverse complement strand
TCAGATGGTGGTCTCCTCCATTTGATGATCGCAGCTCACCGTTGATCTCGCAACTTAACTTTGATTCTGAGTTTGGACAGGATTAGGTGGTCTGCAACCTGCAATTTAAAGCTTTTTTTAGTGGCTTCAACAACCGAGCATAGGATAGAGCATACCCCCCGCCATGTTTGCTCGACGGAGAGGAAGCTTTCTTCAAACCGTGCACGACACTTGCGAGTCCAAAGATACTTCGTAGAACACTAGGGACAATGGTTGAAATGAAGCCTTGAAGACCCGATCTCTTTAGAATGGTTGTCATTGAACAAGTCTGCTCTTCCATGTCACATTTTGTGTTGTGGTGATCCCTACTAAGTCCGCCACTCTTTTCCAAATCTCCGATGCAAACCAGCTCAAGGATAGGATGTGATCCAAGGTCTCTTGTTGGTGAGCTTCGAAGCATTAGTATAAGGATACTATCTGTACACCTTTCCTTATCAGTTGATCATCAGTGGGAAGGCACTTATGTCAGGCTTTCCAGGCGTACATGTTAATCTCTGCACTTGTGCCAGGCTTTCCAGGCTTACATGTTATTTGACATTGCTGACTTCCAGAACCTAGAGTATGATGCTCTGTAGTTTCTCTTTGTTATGTGGGAAAGACGACTGTAGGTGGCTTGAAAGAATCTAGTGCTAGTTAGTGACCTAGAGCACCAATCAGTTGATGGTACACTTGTTAGTTTCATGTATATTAAATTATGTATATCATTTTTTTCCTTATTTTGTATATATATATATTATGGATCATTTGGGTTGAGGAATCGAATTGTAGAACTCCATAATTTAATCAAGACTCTAAATTAGTCCATAGTCTTAAGTCATTTGCAAAGGAACAACTAGATGAATAGACTAGCATGTAGATTAATGTATGATCATGTTTCATAGATCATTGATACGAGGTATCTATTTAATCACATGAAATATGAGTGTACGGGATACATGAATATTGGACTTGACCTATATTGACTTGCTGGATGGATTATGTTTGTGTCATCAGCAAAATCATATATAATTAATTCAATTATCTGAGATATTCATAATTCTTGAGGATGAATATGTATTACGTGAGATTATCAAACGCCTCTTTTGACCGAAGGAATATAAAGGTAAGTTTTCCGAATATGCACGATTCATGCTGGAAGTTATGGAATATCAAGATAATACTTTCGTCGATCTCATCTTGGATGAGATTATTAATATCCCTGGGCCCCTTGATGCAGTAATAATTGTTACGCATGCATTTGTGATTATGGGATAATGACATATTAACAATTATGTACTGAAATATCAAGAAAGTAATTAATGATCAAGGATGACACATTCCTACACTTGACATTAATTACTGGATATTAAGTAACGAAAAATTAATACTAAATGAGATTAAAGGATCACAATTTATCTATATTAGAGCAGATCATAATGCATTGCTAGATACCGCTTATGATTTATAAATTAATGACATTAATTTATTACCGATTTAGATATGGATCCTGTTGGGTCGCTCCATTTGATGAACTAAAGCATAAAGAATTATTTATGTGGGATATAATTAATTTTGTGAACGGATCGAGATCGGGTCGAGATGAATTAATTAGGATTAATAAATTTGATAAGCCCGGGTACAAAAATATTGAGCTTCGGTGGTATCGACTCAATTTATGGCTACTTGACTCGATTTAATCGAACCCAGTACAAGGAAAAGGGCGAATGGGCTCGAATTCAATCTCAATTAAACCACATTGGGCCCAATGGCCCAATGACTTACATAATTACACGTGAAATGAGATTTCACGTGTAAGGACTTGAGAATCCATCTTCTTCTTCTCGAAACTTCTCCGTATCGGTTCTTCTCATCCCAAAATCGAGGAGTTCTGTTTCCCTTGAACCGTTTCGCTGAAAATCAAGGGTCTAGCAGCCTAGCTCAGTTCTTCGAGGAGTGAACGTGGTAGAGAGTCGCCTATTTTGGGACCTCCGTGATCGATTGAAGTCGTGGGTTTTGTTCAATTTTGCTCGGGTTCATCTCAAATTTGGCCGAATTAAGGTATGCGTGGCTAAACCTTGATCTAGAACATGAATTACACACGTATTTGGTCTCGATTTCACGTTTGGTTCGAATATAAAAACGTACAAAATTTTTAGAAATCGAGCCGTGAATCCTACGGCAACATGGGGCCATCCTTGTCTTGCAATATACAACAGCCTAAATAACACTTAAATAACACCAATGTTAAGAATTTATGAACATTAAATTACCTTTACATCAAGTGTTGGTGGGTTAGAGCCATCAGCCGCTATGATCTGTGCCTGGCTCCACAATCATGATGGGTTCTCTGGCCTTTTAGAACTCGGAAGGACAGACGACGGGTTCTTGGCGCAAACTGGTACAATGCACAAAGAGTATTGTACTCCTCGTCGTTCACGTGTGGACGTTTGAGCATCTTGGTCATGGGGCGCAGATAATCCATCTTTGTATTGAGGTTGTCCCACGGCCTCAGTTGTACGCCGAACTGGTGTAGGTGTATGTGGAGGTGGATTCGGAGAACCCACAAGCTCTCCGGAAGTCTCCATGGAGGAAGGAGTGGAGGAAGCATGTGGTGGAGAATGTGGAGAGTTTGGGGCGGACAAATCTAGGAATTACAAGTCCGATGAGGATATTGCAACAGGTTGTCCAACTAGTCTCCCGTTCGGGTTCAATCTTTACGAAACACGAACTGGGTCTTGATGATTTGGTCTCATCAAAGGACGAATCATGGTTGGCATCCTGCCGACACCAACGTCTAATGGGTTTCCTGGCAGCGATCAGCCAGAGGCTGCTCTGGGTGGGGTAAAGCAGACGGTTGCGCTTCAAAGATTTTGGTACCATGAAATGGAAGCTTCACGGAGACAATTTGTGGAGGGAATGTGAGAAGACGCTTGAATTAGGTTTTTTTATATGTGGACAAAGGGGCATTGCAGTCAATTCACACAATTTTGTCGATGTGGCAAAATTTTTAATTTTTAATTCAGTTATACCAAACATCAAATTATGCGTATCCCGATTTCAATTTTTTCCGGTCACCATTAAACAATGTGTACCAAACAGCCTGGTGATAACTCAATCCTGCAGAAATATGGATGTTATCCCCGAAGTAGAATAAAAACTATCATGCTACCAAACTGGCCATTACTAGTTACTCTACAGCCAATGCCCAATATCACTCTGAATAACCATTATGCAGCAATAGTTAATACTACTGAACCAGTTGTCCAAGCGCTGAATACTCAAGATGATCATGCTTAGCTAAGTTCTAGTTCAATAAGTCCTACTATCATCGTTGCTTGCACCAGCAAAAGAGTGATTTGTTTATACAAACTCGGATAGCGTTGGAAAGGCAAGTCAGAGAAAGTCTAAGAGAAACATCCTTTCCAATTATCTCTCAAGTGCCTAACACTCTCCCTAGTGTGGTTCAAATCAATGGTCAGGTGCATGAAGTACTACCGTTTGGAAAAAAAAACTAGGGGTCAATACACATGGAAGGATTAGGGATGTTCTGCTTCTTAACCATTTTGAAAACACGGATACTATTACTAGAGACCAAAATGTATATCTTAAGCAGATTGGAGGAATTGAGATTATAGAGATGGAGGATGCTACTTTCAATATCATTACAGCCACTAATGATACAATGGTCGATTTATGAAACTGATCTCCAACAATTTTCAAGGCTTGGGGACACACGACAAGCAACGGGACATCATGAGATTAATACAGAAATATGATGTGCATATGATCAGTATACAAAAACTAAGATAGAGACAATATGCCCTTTGTTAAAATAGGAAACAAAGGAAGATTTTGGGTGATTTGTTTATACAAACTCGGCTAGCGTTGGAAGGAATCAAATCATAATGATCCATCCTTAATTCAAAACATGGTATCAGAGCGTGGTCATTGACCTCTAATCTCATCATTTACCAAGTTTGGCAGATGACACAACCAAGGAGGCCACTCCAGCGACATTGCAAGTAGTAAGTCACAACATGGAGGACCTCACCACTCAGTTCGCCAAACTCCTTACACAAATCCACCCTTCTGAAAACTGCAGTTTCCCGAATATTACAGTCAAACTCAACGAACACAATTATTCCCTATGGTTGAGATTGATGAGAGTCGCGATTGGAGGAATGGAGAGACTAAGCCATATTATAGGCATGCCTCCAGCGCCATCCAACTTAGATCCAGCTTTCCCAGAGTGGGAACAAACGTACTCACTATATGTTTGTGGATAGTACTCGCGATTGAAGGTGATTTAGTTAACAATTCGCGGAGTACCCTACAACTAAAGACTTATGGGAGGGACTCGCCTAAACTTAAAACAGTGAGGGGGACTATCTTCAAATTTTTGACCTTACGGTCAAGGCAAATAGACAGGAACAGGGAACGGTGGAACAACTTTACAGTACGTTCCAAAGAATCTGGCGCTAGATTGATCGAAGGCAACCAAACTCGATGACGTCGCCTACGGATATCACCACTTACAATCGGCTCCGGCAGGAAACCTGGCGGTTTCAGTTCTTGGCGGCAATTAATGAAGGACACGGTGCTGTCAAGAGGGATCTTCTCAAAGAATACTCTCTTACCTCAGTCGAGGCGGCTTATGCCACCCTCCGCCGTGAATCTGCTCGCCAAGGAATTCTAAATCCGGCGAGACAGGGCGGCGGTGACTCGTCATTGCGAAGCGGCTTCCTCATCAAATCTCGGTCAGATCCGGCCAAAGTTTTGGCCAAAACATCATCCCGCGATGGTGATGAAGACACAAAAAAACTTGGGTGCCAAGAATGTGGACAAACAGGGCACACGACAGAAAACTGTTATCGGAGGGTGGGCTATCCGGAGTGGCTGCAGTGCAAAGAATGTGGAAAATTAGGGCACATGACCGAGAAATGCTATAAGCGGGTAGGTTATCCCGACCAGAATGGACAGAAAAGAAAAGATACTAAAGGAGGAACGATGGCCACCGCTATGGGTGACTCGGACGCGGCCAACCACAATAATAGTAACTGGACCCACGACGCACCCGGATTCAGGGCCATTGCCATGGTGGAATACAGCCGTGCCGGCGACCGCACGGACGGAAGTACAAATTCTCAGTCCTCTCATGTATCTATTACAAGAATAACGAATGGGACGGACCGAGGAGAACAGGGATAGAGAGATACTATTGTCTCTGAAATGCATTGAGAAGCACGCAGAGGCATGCATCGAGCAGACTGCAGGGGTGAAAAATGAGAGAGTAATGTCGAGATTCCACAAAAAAATGCAACATCCCGAGGCGTGGTTATTGGAGCAGTCTGGCAGTCATGGGAAATTTGGTGATAAATTGTTGTCCAGACCCGAAACTCCCTCAGCATTTGAGATATACCCCCCTAAGTCACATAAATTCCGAATCATGCCCAAAAATATCCTACACTCCTACATACACCCCAAGTATTCCCTGACAATTCCAAAATGGCCACACAGTTCCGATAAACACCCTTATTCACCCCACATTTCCCAAAAATTACAGAACCCCACCGAGACCGAACTAAACCAAAAATCAGACCCTTCAACTTTGCCAAATTTACAAAAAACACCTCAAAATCTCTCCAAACCAAAATTCTTCCCTCCAGGCTGTTTTGACCTTGAGTCTCCCATGGCGTGCTCAACACATAAACCTCACAACTTGACATCATCTCAGTGGTTGTTTGACTGTGGAACAACTGACACTATGAGAAATGCTCGGTCCGACCTCATGACAGCTACCACGCCTCAGACGACTACAATACAAACGACAAATGGTGGTATGACACTCGTGAAAGGCGCAGGAACAATTGAGCTATCCCCTACATTGAAATTAAAAAATTGTTTATTTGTTCCCACACTTTCATGCAAATTGTTATCCATTTGCCATGTGACAAAAGAATTGAACTTTATTGCTCTCATGTATCCCACATTTTGCCTTCTACACGATATTCAGACGAAGGCGATCATTGGGCGTGGCACTGAGCAGGGAGGATTGTACTATGTGGATGAGATGGCTAAGCAAGGGAAAGGAATGCTAACTCATGGGATGGCTAACAGAAAACTCTGGCTCTGGCACCGTTGGTTGGGACATCCCTCATCCGGTTACCTAAAACTTCTATTTACCCAATTTTTTAAACAGAAGACTTCTATTTCATGTGATACTTGTTGTCTTGCTAAGAGTCATAGACAGTCATTTCATTCCTCTGATTTTCGAACACGTGAATTATTTGCCCTTGTTCACTCTGATGTCTGGGCCTTGCCCCCACCTATAGTAGCTGTGATTTACCAGACATATGGGATCGACTACTTCGAGACATTCTCTCCAATTGAAAAGATCGATACCATATGAGTTGTATTCTCAGTTGCTGCGAATCTAGATTGGCCTCTTCACCAATTTGATGTGAAGAACGCATTTCTTCATTGAGATCTAAGGGAAGTAGTATATATGGCAGCCCCACCAGGATTCCCTGAGAAATTCCAAAGCAACGAAGTGTGTAGACTAAAAAGGGCTCTATATGGTCTAAAACAGTCCCCTCAGGCATGGTTTGGATGATTTACGATGGCAATGAAGAAATGCGGACACAAACAAAGTAACTCTGATCATACTCTGTTCATAAAGCGAGGTAAGTTACTGACTTGTTTGATTATCTACGTAGACGATATGATAATAACTGGAGATGACACTAGAGAGATAGCAGTCCTACCAAACAATTTGTTCAAAGAATTTGAGATGAAAGATTTGGGTGAGCTGAAGTACTTCCTGGGTATAGAAGTCCAAAGATCGAAAGAAGGAATTTTTATATCACAAAGAAAGTATATTCTTGATCTTCTTGCAGAAATATGATTGATGGATTGCAAACCAACAGACACTCCAGCCATGGCAAATCACAAATTACAAATGATTGAAGGAGCACCTTTAGCCAATAAAGAGAGATACTAGTGTCTGGTAGGAAAATTGATCTACGTACCTCACACTCGACCAGACATAGTCTATGCAGTCGGAGTCGTGAGCCACTTCATGCATAACCCCCAGAAGAACACATGGAGGCAACACTAAGAATAATTTGATACCTGAAGGGAACTCCAGGGATGAGGATAAACTTTAGAAATAATAGACATCTGGATATTTCATGTTACATTGATGCTGACTGGGCAGGAAATTCGATTGACCGAAGATCTACTGCCGGATATTTCATGCTTGTAGGAGAAAATTTGGTGACTTGGAGAAGCAATAAACAAAAGATTGTAGCACTATCAAGCGTAGAAGCAGAGTTTCGAGGAGTAGTTCGAGGACTAACTGAGATTATATGGTTAAAAAAACTACTAGCTGAAATAGGACATCCAGTTTCCGGAGCTTGCCCATTGCACTTTGATGATAAAGCTGCAATCAATATTTCACAGAATCTGGTACAACACGACTGGACCAAACATGTCGAGATTGATCGACACTTCATCAAGGAGAAGATTGAAGAAAAAAATTGTAAGTTTGCCATTTATCAGATCTGAAGATCAGCTAGCAGACATTCTAACAAAAGTAGTAGCCAACTAAGCTTTCTCCAAAGCATTATCCAAGTTGGGAATTGAAAACCCTCCAATTCAACTTGAGGGGCAGTGTTAAAATAGAAAACAAAGGAAGATTTTGGGTGATTGTAAATGTAAAAGGAAGGGATCAAATCATAATGATCACTCCTTAATTCTAAGATCTTCCTATAGCAGAAAGTCTATAAATCATTGTATTAAACACAAAGATGAATACACGAGATTAGTGGAAAAGATCCATTCTTGATTCAAAACACCCCTACTCTCCTATTTTTGGGGGTTCCACTTTTCATGAGATGAGGTTTCGAGCATCCATTGGGAGCTCTGGAGGTACTTTATGCACCTGGAAGGTTGATTCTTTCAAACTAATTCGGTGTTGGGAAATTCAAGGTGCTCTAGGGGTAGAAGGCAATGGTTAAACGACTCACATCCAGTTTGCATTTCTCAGTCTACTCCCCTTGTAAACTTGATTTGAAAAGGCAGCTGTGGGACGAGATCTTAACTAAATTACAATCAATTCAGCCAACCCATTACTGTTTTCTAGGTGATTTTATTGATGTCCTAAATTAACCAGAGAAGTTGGGAGCATCTCTAGCTACTCCTTTAGAAATCGGTGAATTCACTGCCTTCATTAATGATGCACAACTACTGGATTTAAAACTCATGGGGAGCAAATATACTTGGTCTACCTGGGATGCTTGGGTGGACAACAGACTTGATAGAATTTTGATAAATGATTCTAAAACAACAAGCCCTACAAAAGACAGTATTTGGTTATTCTCCACTTTTTCTTTCAGAGGTACAAAAGAATTGGGGCGCTCTCCCCTTCAAGGTTTATGATGTCTGATTTACAAGAGTCCAGTTTAGTACAACGAGTTGAAGTAGAATGGCGTAATCTGACTCTTTTTTGGAGAGAGAAGGGACATGTCCTTAAGGAAAAACTCAAGGCACTCAAACGACTGTTGAAGAAGTGGAATCAAGAAGTATTTGGGAAAATATCAATACTAAGATCTGCAAAGCAAAGGAGACCTTAGCTCAGCAAGATGATATCCTCAACCACAGAAATTTGTCTGATCAAAAATCTATCCTCAGGGAGGATATTTGGCAGCATATACAAGTACTACTCAAACAACAAGATTCTATGGCACGTCAACAGTCAAGAAATAAGTGATTACAACTTGGAGATGCAAACACCAAATAGTTAGGATTGTATCAACAGAAACAGAAGGAAACTGATATTCAATGCCTATTCCTTAACGGATCATGGACTGAGGATGTGGTGGAAATCAAAGAAGGGACTAGGCTCCATTTCGAGAAACAATTGAAAACAGAAGAAGAAAATGAGTTTCTCAATATGAATTTCACAACTCCTCACAAAGTATTAGATGCAGAGAATGTCAGACACATTGAAGAATTTTCAGAGGAGGAAATCACTCAACCTCTGATGGATTGTAATGGCTGAAATATTATGGGGTCTGATGGATATAACCTACTCTTCATCTAAAAATTATTGAACCTACTATAGGATGATTTTATCAACTCCCTTTGATTCTTATTATTCCCGTTCCTGCAGTCCCACTGTTTGCCTTGTCACTGTCTTGCTCGCCTACTACGCAATGCAAAGCTGCAATATTCAATCCTCAATCTTCTATCTTCCCTCTTCCGGTGAGTCTTAAGCTTTTCTTGAAGAACTGTGCGGACATTTTCTTCTTTTTTGTAGTTCTGATGTTAGAGTTAGACTTCAGTTTTGTTTTTGTGAAGAAGAAATTGTTGTGAAGGTTTGTATTTTTGATAGTTATAGAAGATGGAGTAGATAGCATAAGGGGTTTTGGGTTTACTCTCTGAGGATTTTGGCAGAAAAATTCTGGCATTTTTTTAAAATAAACCCAAAAAAATAAACTATCGATTTTCGGTAAAATATCGAATCGATACTGATTACCAAATTATCGAATAGGTTTGGTAATTCGGTCATCGTTATCGGAACAATATTTTGTTCCCGAATAAGGTCGGATCGATAATCGGTATGCCCAATAGGATTGGTATTATCAAATAAGCACCCCTACTTCCAGATTACCAGGATGCATGAGTGTATGCATCCTTCATTACTTTACAACTAAAGGTTAACAATCCAGCTACACCAAGTGATTTCAGACCCCTCTCCCTTATCAACTGTGCCTCTACGACACACGCCATGGTTATTCCATCTATCATCTCATACAATCAGTCTGGCTTCATTAAAGGAAGATACATTGGTGATAGTGTGCTATGTGCAAATGAAGTAACTGATTTGGCAAAGGAGATGAAGATAAAATACAGTTTCTTCAAAGTTG
The DNA here is from genome assembly GCA_028565015.1 of Pinguicula moranensis. Classification (NCBI taxonomy): domain Eukaryota; kingdom Viridiplantae; phylum Streptophyta; class Magnoliopsida; order Lamiales; family Lentibulariaceae; genus Pinguicula; species Pinguicula moranensis. Next base: position 4,148 of record JAOWBN010191440.1, on the reverse strand, counting down.
ATTTTCAAAAGTCATTTGATTCAGTCACCTGGTCATATCTATTGAAGTTAATGGGATTCTCTACCAAATTTATATCATAGATCAGAGCTTGCATTACTTCAGTCTCTATCTCAGTATTAGTTAATGGATCTCCTAATGAAGAATTCTTTCTACAAGGGGATTAAGACAAAAAGATTCACTCTTTCCTTATCTTTTTTCTTATAGCTTGAAGGCTTGAATATATTTTTCAAGAGGGCTTCAATGCAAATATATTCTTTTTTCCTATCAGCTCATATCATATATACTTGCTACAATATGATGATGATACTCTTATATTTATGGAAGTGTCGAAGATATCAAAACAACAAGAAACATTCTAAAAAAGATGCCTAAGGAATGACGGAAGAAATGCTCTCTCACGACAGAAGGGAATTTGGTCTACAGTGATGCTCAACTACCTCCGGCGACGTCTGTAGGAGCTACGTGTTAGTTTAGTGTAACAGTGTGACCTAGAGCATTGTGCTCTTGTTAGTTTCATGTATACTGGATGATGAAAATCATTTTGTTCCTTGAGGTTTGTATATGTATATTATGGATCATTTGGGTTAAGGACTCAATTTGTGAAACTCCATAATTTTATCAAACTCTAAATTAGTCCCTAGTCTAAAAGTCATTAGCAAGGGAACAACTAATGGCTAAATCGACTAGCATGTGGATTAATGCATAATCATGTTTTAGAGATCATTGATACGAGGTATCTGATTAATCGCATGAAATATGAGTGTACGGGGTACATGAATATTGGACTCGACCTATATTGACTTGCTAGATGGATTGTGTTTGTGCCATCAGCAAAGTCATATAGTATTAATTCAATTATCTGAGATATTCATAATTCTGGATGATGAATGTGTATTACATGGGATTATCAAACGCCTCTTTTGACCGAGGGGTTATAAAGGTAAGTTTTCCGAATATGCTCGAATTCATGCTGGAAGTTATGGAATATCAAGATGATACTTTTGTCCATCTCATATTGGATGAGATTATTAATATTCATGGGGCCCTTGATGCAGTAATAATTGTTACGCATGCATTTGTGATTATGACATAGTCACATATTAACAATTATTTACTGAAATATGAAAAAAGTGATTAATGGTCAAGGATGACACATTCCTATGCTTAACATAAATTATTGGATATTAAGTGACGAAAGAATTAATACTAAATGTGATTAAAAGATCACGATGTATTTATATTAAATCGGATCATAATGTAGTGCTAGATATGGATCCTTCTAGGTTGCTCTATCTGGCGATTGAAGAATTAATAATTAATTATATGAGACATAATTGGCGAATTTCACGGACGAGAATAAATTGAGTTTTGGTGGGACCACAGAACCACCCAATTCAATTGCAATTTAATTGGGTTTAATGAGATTAAATCCAAGTTATGATTTGTAATTGAGCTCGAGTTAAACTCGAGCCCAATGATTTAAATTCCATTTGGGCCGTAAGCCCAAATAAGAAAGAATTAAATTTCAGACGGTCGAGAAGAGAAAGTGAAGTTTTTCCGTCTGCGTCTTCACTCATCGCGAATCTTCTTCGAGAAAGCTCTCGACCAAAACTTCCGAACTCGTCGTCGTGACTTCCAATGCTGGAAATTTTGCTGGAACTTGGGTTTAGCAGCCCCTTCACTAGCCAGGGAGTGAACGTGGTAGTGAGTTTCCTAATTTAGGACTTCTGTGATCGAGTAGTCCACGGGTTCCGATGATTTTGATCGGGTCTTCTGTTCTCCGGCGACTACAAGGTAAGTTCCAGCTACTCCTTGCTCTTGAACATGGATTAAATGTATTATTGTAGCTCGATTTCTTGTTTTGGTCCGGATTTGAAAGTTTCCGGAATTTCAAAATCGAGCACTTAGATCCTACAATTCTAACCCTATTATTAACACCCCCCTATTACTCAAATGGTCAATAGTCTTGTGATTTGCATAAAGGTGTCAAGTGTTTTTGTTTACATGGTCTTTGGCATTGTTGTTGATTCTCCATATAAAAGAAAAAAAATTAGAGATAGCCCCCCCTCCCCAACAAAAAGAGGAATCGAAGTAGGGGTAAAACAAAAAGAAAAACAATTATGGAGATCTACTTGTAAAAGAAGCAAAGACCATTTGTTGTGCTATTTGTATGTCTAGGATTAGGCCTCGAATGCAGCATTAATCTCCTATCTCATTTTCAATCCTTGTTGAGATTCTTGTCACCCCACATGAACCTTTTCTTTGAGTGTGCGTTATGTCTGCTTCCAACTCCACCACGAGAGAAACTCTCACCTAAACACTACCCGTATTTATGAGAGGGTGGAGTTGAGACTTAAGTTTGGAACATTCTTGACTCCTATGCATTTAATGGTTTGTTGATTGATTGGTATGGCTTAGTACACACACGATTAAGGATTGCATGATAAGTTGACCGACATTGACTTTATGCGTGAACATGATCTTCTATGGAACCTCTGGGCCTCATAAAATTTATTTCCATCTAACATAGGAGTGGTTAGATTTGTGAAATGGGAAAATTATTGGATCTTTAGCATCCTTGTTTGGAGAGTCTTTGAGTAGGGTTGCCTCTCTCCTGTCTGCTCACAAATCATCTCTTTGAAAGAAGGAGTTATGGTAAGCAATTCGGATGTTTCCTAGCCAGCCTACCCTGTCTCAACTCAAATCGGCTGCTCTTTCTTATTTTTCTTTTATTTTTGAGACTTGTCTTTGCTTAAGAACAAGCAAAGCTCAGGTTTGGGGAATTTTGATGAATTGGTTTTATACCAATTAATCAAAATCTTTTTGGCTGATTTTTTTGTTTGTTTTTCTAACAGTTGTTGTGTTTTTGGTGTGCCTTTTACTTGTTTCACTTTTTTTTGTGTCTTTAGGTGCTCGAGAAACGTTTGATGCAAAAAGATATAACAAAAATGGATGGAAATGAGAAAGAATCGGCCAAGGATAACAAAAAGAGATGCAGAAGGTTTGGCGCCCGGTAAAGATGAGCTGGCCCCCACCAGCAAACAACAGGAAGAAAATGTGCAATGCATTTGGCGTCTGCTACCATGAGATTGACTCATACCATCGACTGGCAGAAACCTTCCAAAAAAAGATGCCCGCCACAGACCATCAACGCCTTTCCAGAGCATATTAGAACACCCGCGAAAGATGAATGGGCGCACCTTTCCCAAGTGATTAATTTATTTTTTTGATTTAGTTGCATGCTAGATAATTGATAAGAGTAAGAAAATGATCCCAAACTAACTTGTTTTCAATTGCTTTCATTTTACATTTTTTAGGAAAATATAAGGTTAGATATAATTTAAGCTTTGTCACCCCTACTCCTTAAGAGAATCGACCCCTACTATGATTGTCTTAGGGATAACCTCTCTTTGTCTCCACCAGGTTTTCGCCTATGTCCTTCAGAAGTTGAGAGAAGAATCTCATGCGTCTGCCTGGCAACTTAGATCCTGCCTACATCCTCTTCATGCGCCCTCCAATTAAATATAGGCGCCCACATGGAACTATCAGAAGCAGAAATTCATAAATATTTTTTTTTTTTGGTAGGTAACGAGGATTTCAGACCACGCAGCTGCCTACCTGCGCACTTCTAGATCTACGATGGGAGGAATTTTTAGGCTGAAATTTTTTCCCCCCTACTTATTCCATTCCTCTATTTATACCTCTCTCTTTTTCCAAAACCCTAAACCCTCCTTGGAGGCAAATTTATTCTTAGTTTAGGTTTCTTACTCTAGAATTTATTTCTCCGTTAAGAACCCTCTTCTTGGATTCTAAGCATTCAATTATGGGGGTTGGGTGAAATTGAAGGAGAAGAAAGTTTTCAACCCCAAAATTGGAGCTTTTCCATTAAGTTTCAGGATTCCTCCAACACTTTAAGGGGGGATGCACTTAAAAGTGTAGGATTCTCTTGTGGTTTAATGTTTATTTCATTTGGAATTGTATTGAATGCTTTTATTTCTTTTCATTTGGATATGAGTAGCTAAATTACTTTTATGAATGTTTGGTGGATTTTGCTTGTACGATGGATTGATTTGGCGTTCAATTTATTTTTGAGTTAAAGTTGGGATTTTTTTTTTTTTTTTTTTTTTTTTTTTTTTGGCCGAAAAATT
>JAOWBN010191429.1:0-15701 GCA_028565015.1 Pinguicula moranensis | reverse complement strand
GAACAAAATGATTTTCATCATCCAGTATACATGAAACTAACAAGAGCACAATGCTCTAGGTCACACTAAACTAACAGATTCACTACGTACTGGGACGCTTCTGAATCAATAATCAATTTAGGAAAGGAATTAACAACTAATGCATGGGAGCAAACGCGTAATTTGGGATTATTTGGAGAGTAAGGTACCTTTTTAGGCTCAAAACAGTCCCGGGAGTAGTGACCTTTCTTTTTGCAGTTATAGCACTTCACACATGCCATATTCTTGGGGCCGCTAGCCTTGGGCTGTTTAGTGAACTTCTTTCTTTGAACAGATTTCTGAGTCTTCTTTGCTGACTTACCGAATTTCTTGTTTCCCTTAGGGTTTTCCCCTTGAGTAGTAAGAACTTTGTCATAGGGTACAGAAGTTCACAGGCTCTCGTCTTCAAGCTCGAGATGCTTGGATATGTCAGCAAATGTCTTAATGTTCATGTTGTGATTCATCAACGTTTTGAAGGGAGTCCAACATATGTCTTCCCTTTCATCAGGTAGTGAACGAATCACATTATTCACCTGTTCGAACTCAGAATATCAATCCCGCTAGCCTTGATCACAAAGCATGGTACTAATGATGCATAGGTATTCAAGTACAGATCGACTCGAATCAATTTTGTACTAAAGTCAATTTAGGTGCAAGGCACGAAGCCTTGTAGCTGATGTTTGGCCGTAATTTTCCTTGAGTTTTTGTCCCATATGGACTTGGTCATGTGCTCTATATCGTACGTGCCAATCAGGTTGTCATGCATGCTGTAACACATAACATAGCATGCACTATGATCCTTCTTGGCCCATGCTTCGTAGGTTGGTGAGGTTTTTGCGGGTTCTTCCATGGTTATATGTTCAATCCAGTTAACTTATCACTAGAAGGGAGCTCGTTTATCAGATTAGGGGTCCCATTTCTGCAAATATATTTTAAAAAGGACATTAGGCATAATTTTAAAATTAGATTTTCTGTGAAAAATTTTGGATTATGTTATACGTTCGAAAATTTCGCTAAACTCATAATCATCACGTCCTTTTTAACCAAAAATTTCTAGGAAAATCTACTTTCACGTATTGAAACAAATTCAAGCAAAAATGCATAGTAATACATACAGCCAAACGGATTGATACATGTAATTGTTAATTGTAACAATTTGATAGTTGTTGCTGTAGAACATTTTTGGTTTAATTTTTATTTATTCTAACCAAAATAATTGGCACAAATTAATTGTTAACGTATAACAATTTGATTTTCTTTTAACACAGAGTCTAAGGAATGTTTTTTGGAAACTATCCAAAAAATCTAAATTGGTTCAGAGGTGATCCTTAATCGATTCGGTAAGAATCCAAATAGCTAATCTTGTACTATAATTTTGGTGATTAGTTGCCTAGACAGTGCTACAATTCCTCGTGAAGAGCCCAGATTTCTGGTAGAGATACAACGGTCTCTCTTAAGAACCAGCCATAGACAGCCCCCATGAGCACGATTAATGCGGATTTCTTTTGAAATTTGAAATAATTATTTTAAGATAATTTTGATTACCATAATTTAATTATTAACACATAGTTAATAATTATTTGTTCATTAATTTTATTAGTTTGAAACATATTCTCTAATAAAATTAAAATCCTAATTCATATAAGCATGTTTAGAATTAAAATTGCACTTAGCATATTATTCCTAATAATGCATATTATTCCTAACAATGCATACTAAGAATTAAATTTCACTAAGAAAATTAAATTAATTCATAATCATGTATACTAATAATTAAATTGCACTAAGAAAATTAAATTAATTCTTAATCATGTATGATAAGAATTAAAAAATTTAATTGCACTTAGCAAATAAAAATAAATAATTCATAATCTTGCATACTAGATGATTTATTTAACACATAAATAGAATTAAATAAATAATGACATGTTATATTGGTAAAATGCATTAACGGAATTTTAACACATAGTTAAAATATTCAAAAAACTAAAACAAATTCAAAAACAAAATAATTAATACATAATTATCACCAAGAAATTATTGACATATAGTTAAATATTAAAATTTTAATACATAGTTAATATAAATATTTTGAATAAAAACAATCACAACACATTTAATTGGATAAATGAATATTATTTATCAACAAGATAATTATTACTCAGATAATTATCACCAATATAATTATCAATAATTATGACAAAGCTAATTATTAATAATTATGAGTAATTATCACTAAGATAATTATGAGTAATTATCACCAAGATAATTATTAGTTACTATCACCAAGATAATTATCAGTAATTTTCACTAATATAATTATCAATAATTATCACCAAGATAATACTAAGATAATTCTTTAATGATCATTCGTTGATTAAACATATTAATAAATAATTATTCAAACATAATAAAAAATAAACATATCGGATTAGTTACGAGATTAATCGTTAAACAAAACGAACATAATCAGATACCAGAATTTGGCTTCGATACTAGTGCAGACCGAATGGGAGCTGTTAGACAAAATAGGTAAATATGTCTAATTTAATTAATTATGATAATTATATGTTAATTACCAATATTAAGGATTCTAATTAGAGTATGATTTTACTACCTAATTACATTTAGGGTCAATTATTTAATTATACGTTATTTACTAAACCCAAATTCCTCCATATAAATATGGACGTTCAGTACACCTATTTACACATTATACAATTCTTATTCTTATGTGTTGAGACCCAAAAATATATATACAATTTCTCTGGAATTGTTGCCTTATCATCTGTGAAGGCGGAGATCTTAGTTCGTAGATTACAAGGAGACTGGTAGGCTCCTGATTCCTATTTGTGATATAATGAACTGAAACATTATGGTTCTATATGCTTTCGTATTAAAGGTATGATTCGTTATCGTATTTATTTTAACTATTACATCTGTTCTAATTGGGTCTACAACGATCACAGTGCCTTAATATCTTCAGTACTAGCAAGTACCTTTGTCTCGATGAAATAGGTCGTATAAAGGCCTAGCATGACCTATCCATTTCTATGTAGTGTAGCCTTTCATCAATTTGACTCTCACCTTCACATTCCATTACTGGACTGCGTAAATGTCGTGAATAAGATGAACTTGTGATGTACAATTATTGGATCTTCCTCCTAACATTCCATTATAAGAGAACAACAACAATAATAGACTCAGTATATTCCTAACTATGTTGAGTTATGTGGATCAGATGTACGCAACCTTATCTTAATTATAGAAATAAGTTATTTTCGGTGCGATGCAAGATGCATCGTATCATTTGAAGTATGGAGTTCCAGCAGCTTTATTAATAGAAGCACAAATTTAATAGTCATTTTTGATCTAGTGCATTATTAGCATAAAGCTAAATTTTTTTTGTTAATAATGGCTCTTTTAATTCCATTTACAATGGACGTATCCCATGTAAATGGACGTGTTCCATTATAAGAGTACATTAATTCATAATGTTTAACAAGATTAAATGTGAACTACTCCCTAAAAATCTTAGTCATAAGGTCTTCGATTGCATTTCACATTTAGATTTATACACTTCTATTTCTAGTTGGACTTGAAGGGGGGTGTTGTCCCATACCGGTAAAACAAAAAAGAAATAGAAGTGTATAAATATAAATATGAACTACAATCGAATACCTTAGAACTAAGGTTTTTAGGGAGTAGTTCATATTTAATCTTATTATGGTATCAGAACCAGGTTGGAATTTCACCGCTCAAAGTAATGATTTAAGGGCCTCTAAGACCCTCAACTGCACTAGTCCGGCCATATGAAATATAGCTATGTGAGCACAAAAGTGTTGATTGTGAAGTACAAGTCTACAATACAAATCTCAATAGGGCATACCTAGTTGGACTTGATGGGGGTGTTGTCCCATACCGGTAAAACAAAACCCTAAACTACAATCGAATACCATAGAACTTAAGTTCTTAGGGAGTAGTTCACATTTAATCTTGTTAATATTAATAATGAAAATTGCCATCATTTCAATAATTAATGACGAATTAGTCATTAGAGGATACTTTCCTCTTCTTGTGCAGAAGAACTATTAAACTGTTAAGGCTTCGTTTGCCTTTTTAGTAATGTGCCCTACATGAAACTAGTTCCAGGTTCTGCATCAAGTTCTGGTTTTCTAATATCTGGATATTGCTGCAGGAATGGAGAAAAGTTGACCTCAAACAGTAACGTCTTCTCATAGGTGTAAAAATCTTCCATTTTCAAAAGTAAAAGCAAGTGCAACATTCCATTACTTCAAAAAGCTGCAGAATTAATGCAAAGTGGGCATGAAAGCTTGGGAAAGGAGATTGGAGATAGACAAATGATAATGTGCACATCTGTAGCAACCCGCAAAATAATGATGATGACATACTGGGACGCTGGGGAGCAAAAGGTAAGCGGCTGTTGCGGATGAAGAAAATAGCTACCAGACTGAGTTAATTCATGAGAAAGAAGATGTCGGTTGCACGAGCAGGAAATCTCTCTGTTAGAAATAAGTCTAATGTATAAATGAATGTAATTGTGTTAGTTTGATGGGAGTTAGACATTGTCGTGTTTTGGGGAAGTTGTAAGAAGGCTATAAATAGCTGTATGCTGACGTGTTTTGAGTAATGAAGAAAGTTGTTACTGCTCTGTTCTACTCTTATCTCAATTCTTCTATTCTTCTCTATTGTTCATCTTCTTCTTCCCTCAATCTCTTCTCTGAATCTTCTCTTTCTTCCTACCTGTTCTTTATTACTAATATATTTGTAACAAATATGTTACAAGTGGTATCAAAGCATTGGTTACAACATCCAACCACACTTCCTTCAAGAAAATAGCTAAAAAATACAATCAGCATCCCCAAGTCATGGTAGATTCGCCCACTAAAGCATCGTACGCGGAAGTTGCCGATGAGGCGTTGAAGGTAAAGCAAGAAGCCCTGTCCGAGAAAAGAAACCAGTTTTCCAGTTCAACCAGGATGAGCCAATACCTGAGATAGACCTTCGGACCACCTAGAGGCAACGGTCGAGATGTTGAAGGAGCACGTGAAGTCAGCCACTGAGGAAATGAGAAAGCACAATGAGGAAATGAGACAGAACATGGAATGGATAAAAAATGAAGCAAATAGGTCGGAGCAAGCCATGCTCCTACACCAACAGAGCAAGCAAAAACAGATGACTGAGTTTGAGCAAAAACAGAGTGACCATAATTCTATTCTTGGCCCCCGCCCTGATATGCTTACAGGAACTCCTGGAGTTAAAAACCCGCAAGAGGGCACTTCAAAGAGAGTATTGCCTATGATGAATCAAGGGTTGGAAGTGGATGATTACTATTTTGAAGATAGCCGTATGCGTAAGGGTACGATGCTATATGCTGATTTTCCACACTTTAGTGTGAAGGACCCTTGCTCTTGGATTGAAAGACGTGTGAGCTATTTCTGTATATATACTGGGATTCGTTACCATGAACGGGTTGAATTTGCAAGAGTACATTTGGAAGGTGACGCTGATGTTTGGTTTAGAAGGATCATTTACAACAAACCAAAAAATTGGAAAGACTTTGTAGCAGCTGTTCTTATCCGATTTGATATCGGTAACTCGTCCAACCCATTGGAGGAGTTCATGTGCCTAAAATAGGGCCCACGTAAACCTCTACAAGACCTCTTGAGGAGGTTTGACTCTCTGGTGCTATCAGTTATGATATCCAATCTTGAGTTCAGAGAAAGTTTCTATAAAGGAATGTTTGTGTTGGTGTATGCAACCGCAATTGAGATCAGCAGTGTTGTCAGAGAATCCCAAGTCATTATTAGAAGCAATTTTTTTTGATAAGTTTATTAGAAGCAATTTCCATGGCCAAGAAGCATGAATTAACAGTGAGTCAGTTTATTGATAAGGTTACCACGGAGGCTGCACTTAAGTACAAAAGTTGTCAAGAGAGTGGGGGGGCAGTTGCAAAACAATGTTAAACCCCTTGTCCCTCAAGAAAAAATGAAGTTTATCTCGGATGCATAAATGAAAGAACGTATTGAGAAAAAACTTTACTTCAAATGCAGAGGACCATTTGCCCTGGTAATCAATGCTCCATCAAACTTTATGCAATACAAACTGAAGATCTAATGTTGAGTTGCTTGGGGAGGGCCTGATGGATGAAAGAAATTGTTCTGAGGATATTTCGGCTGGACAGGAATGTGAAGAGGGAAATCTTTCCCTTAACGCAATCTTTGGCAATCGAGATTTGAACACCTACAAGGTCAGGGGCTTCTATAAAGGAAAACCCCTTCATGTACTAATAGATGGTGGGAGTTCCCACTATTTTTTAGACCAAAAATTCGCTGACAGAATGGGCTGTGATTTTTCTTATGTGAAGCCAATGACAGTTGAGATGGCTAATGGGGTCAAGAATATTAGTGATAGGAGAAGTATGGAGTTCAGGTGGACCATGCAAAATCAAGAGTTTATTTGTTCACCTGGAGTGCTTCCTTTGCATAGTTATGACCTGATTGTAGGGAGTGATTGGCTAAGATCATATGGGCCAGTTTTGTATGATTACAATAACATGATAGTAACCTTGTAAAGAGAGGAGCATCAGATACCTATTCAAGCCATTAAAAGTGTCGAAGAGTTGAAAATGGTGATTGCGGCAAGGATGGCCAAGTTGATTAATGGAGGTATGGCTATTGTAGTGGGGAAGCTGATGATGATGGAGATGAATGATGATGGAGTGGAAATATCTGCAGAGCTATGTAATTTAGAGTTGGGATGTGTTGACAGTACTACTATCAGAAGAGGCAACATGGAAAATTGGAGATGAGTATCACTAAATTTCCTCATGATAAGGAGTTTTTTCAAGAGAAGATGAATGACCTACTTCGTGAGTTTAATGACATTTTTCAAGAACCAAAATCTCTGCCACCGATACGTGGGGTGAAGCATAGTATTAATCTGAAAGCAGGGGCTATTAAGAGGAAGTAAGTGCCATACAAAATTCCTCACTATCAGAAAGATGAGGTGGAAAAAATTGTCAATGAACTGCTGGAATCAGGATTGATCAGAAGGAGCCATAGCCCCTTTGCTTCTCCTATACTCTTGGTGAATAAAAAGAATGGGGGTTGGCGCATGTGCATAGATTACAAGTACCTTAATAGTTTGACAATTAAAAGTAAATTTCCTATTCCCATCATTGATGAGTTGATAGATAAGCTATAGGGGGCTATCAAGTTGGATTTGAGATCTGGATATTTCCATATCAGAATGGCTGAAGGGGATATATATAAGAACAGTTTCATCACACAACATGGGCAATTTGAATTTTTGGTGATGCCCTTCGGATTGTGTAATGCACCAGCTACTTTCCAGTGCATGATGAATCAAATATTCTCAGAACACCTAAGAAAATTGGTGTTGGTATTTTTTGATGACATATTGGTGTATAGTCAGAGTGTGCCTAACCATGTGGAGCACCTGAGGATAGTACTTGATCTGATTAGAAGAAATCAATTATATGCTAAGGCTTCTAAGTGCCCTTTTGCCCAGAAATCTATAGGGTATCTAGGCCATATCATTTCTGAGGAAGGATTATCCACTGACCCAACAAAAATTCAGGCAATGAAAGAATGGCCTAGGCCTACGAACTTAAAATCATTGAGCGGATTTCTGGGATTAACAGGCTACTACAGAAAAATTATTCAGGATTATGGGAGCATTAGCAGGCCACTAACTCAGTTACTGAAGAAAGATTCTTTCTTTTGGAATGAGGAGGCAAAACAGGCTTTTGAAACACTAAAGAGGGATACGTGTATTGCCCCTGTATTCAACCTTCCAGATTTCAAACAAGAATTTCTCTTAGAAACTGATGCAAGTGATAAGGGGGTGGGAACAATCCTTACTCAGTGTGGAAGACCTCTTGCTTATTTCAGCCAAGCCCGGGGTATCAAGCAACAATCCTTGTCCACATATGAGAAAGAATTGATGGTTGTAGTAATGGCAGTAAAGAAGTGGAGTGACTACTTACAGGGTGCCCAATTTGTGATCAAAACTGATTAGCAAGCACTGCAACACCTATTGGAGCAACGTTTGAACACCATGCTTCATATTGTTGGGGTATGACCATACGGTTCAGTATAAAAGAGGAGTGGAAACTAAAGTGGCTGATGCCCTCTCAAGGTTTGGATTAGGAATGGTTGCTACCTGCTGCGGAGTATCAAGTAGTATAGTGGATTGGCTAGAAGAGGTGTCATGCAGCTATGAGCAAGATATATTATTTACTACTATTCTGTTGACCCAAGTTCTTATCCAGATTACCATCTACAAGGTGGAGTATTGAGGTGCAAAGGAAAAATATGTATAGGGAGAGGGACTGGCCTTCGAAGTAGAATCATTCAAATCCTCCATGACAACCCTCTTGGGGGACATTCTGGCATTCTTGTTACCATTAGCCGAATCAAGACTTATTTCTTTTGGCCCTGCATGAAGAAAGAAATGGAGCAATGGATTAATAATTGTGAAGTTTGTTGTATTAATAAACCTGACTCTATAGCACATGCAGGTAAACTCCAGCCACTTGACATCCCAGCCACTCCATGGTGTAGCATAAGTATGGATTTCATTGAAGGCCTTCCTAAATCTAAAGGAAAAAGCATAATTATGGTGATTGTTGACAGATACAGTAAGTATGCTCATTTCATTAGCATGTCTCATCCACTCACAGCAGAAGTGGGTGCAAGATTGTTCTTAGACAACATTATGAACTACATGGTCTGCCAAATGAGATAATATCAGATAGAGACATGGTGTTTACCAATACCTTGTCGAAGGAATTGATGAAACTAGCCAGAGTGAAATTGGCCATGAGTTCTGCTTACTATCCACAGACGGATGGTCAGACAGAATAGGTAAACCGGTGTTTGGAGACCTACCTACGTTGCCTATGCCCCTAGAAACCACACATGGAGTAAATGGATTACCTTTGCTGAGTTTCGGTATAACACCCCTTATATGGATATGTGGCGAGGCAGTTACCAATTCCCACAACTTACCATTCTAGTGTGGGTACTCTGCGAGAATTCCAAAGCCAAAGAGAGAAATCGCATGACTTACTCAAAGAAAATCTACTGCAGGCTAGGAATCGAATGAAGCTGAATGGAGATAGAAACAAAAAGGAGAGGGGCAGTACCCAGAGGGGGATTATGTCTATTTGAAGTTACACCCCTATAGACAAAACTCAGTTCAATTCAGAAGAAATATAAAGCTATCCCCACGTTACTATGGGCTTTATCAGATTATGGAAAAGATTGGATCAGTGGCTTATCGGTTGGATCTACCGGAGAGTTCCAAAATCTACCCTGTATTCCATGTTTCTTTGCTGAAGGAAAAACTAAAGAACATAGAAGTTAATTCGAAGGACTTACAGGAATTGTTTCCTGATGAGAGTTTCAGAATCACCCCAGTCAAAGTTTTGAGCACCAGAGACAAACCAGGTACAAATGGGCCCATCAAGCAATTTTGGGTTCATTGGTCTGCTCCTCTCCCGAGCAAGCCTCATGGGAAGATGCCAATTTCATTAGGCATCACTATCCTGAATTCAATCTCAATCCTTGGGGACAAGGATTTGAACAAAGGGAGGGGTAATGTAGCAAACTCGCTGAATAATGATGATGATATACTGGGTCGCTGGGGATCAAAAGGTAAGCGGTAGTTGTGGATGAAGAAGACAACTACCAAACTGAGTTAATTCGTGAGAAAGAAGATGTCGGTTGCACGAGCAGGAAGTCTCTCTGTTAGAAATAAGTACTATTGTATAAATGAATGTAATCGTGTTAGTTTGTTGGGCGTTAGACATTGTCGTGTTTTGGGAAAGTTATAAGGAGGCTATAAATAGCTGTATGTTGACGTGTTTTGAGTAATGAACAAAGTTGTTATATGCTCTGTTCTATTCTCTCGATTCTTCTATTCTTCACTACTGTTCATCTTCTTCTTCCCTCAATCTCTTCTCCGATTCTTCTCTTTCTTCCTACCTGTTCTTTATTACTAATATATTTGTAACAAATTTGTCACGACATCTTAGCACCCACAGCCACAAGAACCTTTTACTTGAATCAAACTCCATTCAGATTTAAGAAGAATTCCACGGCATTCACTACATAAGTTTCTTATATTTGTTGTGTGCAGCTGTTATGTTAGTCCACCAACTTGTCATCAATAATTCTCTCGAAACATTCTAGAAACAGGAAACTGAAACCACCGACCAAACTCTTGGTACATAATTTATTTTGTTTCCCTCCATGAAAGTCTTTCATAAAAGGGCAATCTTGAAACACAAACAACATGCATTGCCATTTTAAAAGGTAAGTGTTGAACTATCGACTGAGAAGCTACCTTGCCCTAATACTTCACATGATGGATTATGTGGAAGCATGAAAGTGGGTGATCAATCATATTTGAGTGCAGTTCATATACAGAATTTGATAACATTGAAGAACAGGTGCAGTGATAAAAACGTAATCAAAGTTGTAAGTGAAAGTGCGACTTTAGTGAATTAAGATGATGAGAAAATCGAACAAAGACATGTGGTTGCATTCAAGCACTTTGTTACACATTGATCGAATGGATACATTGAGAAAATCATATTTCGTCTTCCTAGTTCATACGATTCGAACGAAAATCCAAAATTGATGGATTTCTACATGGTATCAAAGCTTGGAAATTGATCTGTGACTCATGCCGGCTGAAATGGCTATAACTGAAATTGAGAAACATAGAGAACTATTTGTGATGAAGCGCAAGCAACAGATGAAGGATCTGATTGAATAGAAGCTACAGGTTCATGGATCCGATAGTCCAGGTATGCATCTGGTCTCAATCTTGTTGAATGAGTGTAATTTTTTATTTGGAAAGGGACGATTATATCCGCACTTGAGGCTAAACTCAAGATCGGATTTATTGATGGTTCATTGAAGAAACCGAATGAGGATTCAACTCTTTATCTTAAATGGAAACGAGCTAATAGTTTAGTTTGCTCTTGGATCCGAGGTGCTATGCAGCCTGATCTGATGAAAACATAAATGTTTGTAAATTATGCAAGATTGTTGTGGCTGAGTATTGAAAAACGACTAGGAACTACCAATTTACCGCACTTGTTTGAGTTGAAAAGAAGTATAGTTGTAATGCGACAGGGAAACATGAGTGTTTATGAATTCTTTGGGCAACTGAAGGTGCTATGGGACCAATACGAACAGCTTAGACCAACTCCATACATTAAGGGAGAGGTAGGTGTTCTACTGGCCAGGAGAGATAGTGAGGACAAAGTTATGATATTTCTAATGGGGCTGAATGATGTTTTTGAAGGTGAAAGAGGGCATATAGTTCGCACCACTCCACTTCCTGACATTGATATGGTGTATAATGCAGTTATGGTAGCTGAAAAAAAATAAATAGGTGAGCAATAACCTTACTTCAACTCATGATAATGAACACTGCTTTGATGGCTAGAGGATCTCGTCCAGACAAAAGCTCATTAAAGTGTACTCATTGCACTAAATCTAGACATACAGTGAATGAGTGTTTCAAACTGAAGGGTTACCCTGAGCGATGGAATGACAGGAGAAATGATAAGGGGCATATCAAATGTACCCACTGCACAAAAATTGGGCACACTATTGAAGAATGTTATAAGTTGAAGGGATATCCTGATGGATATTTTGATCAAAAAAGGAAGCCATGGTATTCTGCTAATCAAGTCATCAGTGATGAGACAGGGGAATGTGGTAGCACTCCACTGGAATCAGGAGGAGAAAAAATCAGCAACTTGTATGTGATTATAAGGAATATGCAAAAGGAGCTTAAGAAACTGTCCATGGGAAAGGGATTCGCTGACCATGGTGGCAAGATGATGGTGAATATGACTCACTTAGATGATTTTGCAGGTAATAATACTTTCCATTCCACGTTATCTATCAAGAACAATGAAATTTCAACTCAGGAGTGGATAGTTGACACTAGAGCTACAAGCCACATGTGTATTGACCGTGATGCCAGTGTGGCTTCCGGATGATACTACCAAGCCTGTTGTATGCAGAGGAGATGTACATTTATTCAAAAACTTATCTCTGAAATGTTGCCTCTATTTTCAAATATAACCTTCTATCTGCTCGAAAGTTAGCTAAAGATTCAAGATTGAGCTTCTATTTCTTGCCTGACAAATGCATAGTACAGGACCTTGAAAGCAAACAGATTGTTGCCGTGGGTCATGTTAAAAGAGAACTTTACATACTGACTGCAGAGTCATTCAAATAAGATGCTGTTTTAAGTGGATTAGCCACCTTATCTTCATGCTTGTTAAGAGATGATAAGAATTGCAGAGTGTTTCCTCTGATGAATAAGTGTATTCAGGCACATAATGTTGTGACCTCAGATTTGATACATAACCATCTTGGACATCCTTCCATTGATGTAATGAATCATTTGAATGTCAATTCAAACATGAAAAATATTTTTGATGTTTGTGATATATGCCCCCTTTCTATACAACGTAGACTGTTTTTTGACGAAATCATGCACAGATCTGATCATTGTTTTGATTTAGTCCATATGGATGTATGGGGACCGTATAAGATCCTTTCCACAAGTCTGTGCAGATACTTCTTATCCCTGATTGATGATCACAGTAGATGCACTTGGATTTTCTTGTTCAAATACAAGGTGCAAGTTTACAGTTTGATTGAGGCCTTTATGTCAATGGTTCATACTCTGTTTGGAGTATTGATTAAAGCTTTTAGAACGGACAATGGGAGTGAATTTTTGAATGATGACTATCTAAGTTTGTTTCATAAAAATGGAGTTTTACATCAAAGAAGTTGTTCTTACACCCCACAACAAAACGGCTTGGTGGAACGCAGACATAGGACGCTAATTCAGATTGCTCGTGCGTTGTTGTTTCAGCCTAAACCGCCCAAAACATTCTGGTGGGAAGCAGTTCTTACTACAACCTTTTTACTTAACCGATGGCCAAGCAAAACTTTGAAGTGGTTGTCCCCTTTTGAGGTCGTATATAAGGAGAAACCAGATCTTACCAGCCTGAGGACATTTGGTTGTCTCTGCCACATTGTGGATAACAGACCGAATAAAGATAAGTTTGATGAAAGAGCTATACATGGCATTTTTGTTGGTTATCCAACTTGTAAAAAAGGATACAAGATTTATTAACCAAAAACAAAGAAAAATGTTGTATCCAGAGATGTGAAGTTCTATGAGGACAGGTTTCCTAGCAGTTCTGATCTTGATATTGAGGAAGCTTTGCCGGTTCATGAGTCTTGGATTCATGATGATTCTGTAGGAGATGCCATCAACTTGAATGCACCACAATATGCTCCCACAATTATTGAGAAAAATGCAAATAAACATGAAGATTTCTCACCTTTGATATCTAATGCTCAGGACAACATTTCTGCTGATGAGGGCCTGCAATCATCTGTATGTCCCACGGTTGATGGCACTCAAAATGCTCCTGTTAGATGAAGTTCTAGAGCTACTCACCTTCCTTCATGATTGATGACTTTTATGTTTTTAATACACAAGCAGATAAGGATCAGTCTCAACCACATATTCCTTCACATTCAACTTGTTTCTTCTCAGGTGCATACTGTGAGTTTGCTGCTAATTTGTCTGTAGTAACTGATCCAAAGCATTACATACATGCTCAGAAAGATGTCAAGTGGATTTCATCCATGAAAGATGAGCTATTAGCCTTGGAGAATAACAAAACTTGGGAACTAACTTCACTTCCGGATGGCAAGAAGGTTATAGGCTCAAAATGGGTGCACCGTGTCAAATGTAAACCAGATGGGACTGTGGAATGCTATAAAGTCAGGCTTGTAGCAAAGGGGTACAACCAGGTTGCAGGGGAAGATTATACAAAAATCTTCAGTCCAGTGGCAAAATTAGTGATTGTGCGCATCTTATTTGCAATTGTAGCTTCCAAATGTTGGTTTGTCCAGCAGTTAGATGTCAATAATGTATTCTTGCATGGCTCTTTGGATGAAGAGGTGTACATGTATCCTCCACCTGCTTATGAAAAGGCAAAGAAGGGGTAATTTTGTCGTTTGCTGAAATCTTTATACAGCCCGAAGCAGGCATCAAGACAATGGAATAAGGAGTTCGCATCAAAGCTACAGGACTATGGATTTGTACAATCCTATCATGATCCTTGTCTCTTCATCTTTTCTGTGGCTTCTCACCAACTATTTCTGCTTGTGTATGTGGATGATGTGCTTCTCACTGGCACCTCAGTGACCGAAATGGACAAGGTTAAATCCTACCTGGATGTAGCCTTTACTGTAAAGGATCTAAGCCCTGCCAAATACTTTTTGGGAATGGAGATAGCTAGATCTGCGGATGGAATTTATATTAGTCAGCGTAAATATGTAAGGGATCTTCTCACTGATTCAGGACACACGGATTGCACACCCGCTGCCACTCCTTTGCCTGGCAGTTTTGTATTTGCAGCAGATGATCAGGACAATTCAGCGCTCTATCACAATCCTGAAAAATTCAGGAGACTCATTGGCCGTCTGCTTTACCTCAGTTATACACGTCCCACGTCCTGATCTGACATATGTTGTCCAACAGCTAAGTCAGTTTGTTCAGCAGCCACAAGACTCTC
Source organism: Pinguicula moranensis (assembly GCA_028565015.1). NCBI lineage: Eukaryota > Viridiplantae > Streptophyta > Magnoliopsida > Lamiales > Lentibulariaceae > Pinguicula > Pinguicula moranensis. The sequence goes on along the minus strand of JAOWBN010191429.1, from coordinate 1,006 downwards.
ATTGGGATGCAACAAGACACGTTCTCCGCTACCTGGCGGGCCACCAGAACATTGGTCTCTTCTATTCCAGCAAGTCTTCCACCAATCTTACAGCTTTCACTGATGCTGATTGGGGAAGTTGTCGTGTCTCCAGGCATTCCTTAACTAGTTTCTGTTTGTTTCTTGGCACTACCATCATCTCCTGGAATACCAAGAAACAACCTACAATCGCCTGCTCCTCCGCTGAGGCCGAGTACCGCGCCATGGCCGCCATTGTCAGGGAGGTCCAATGGGTGCTGTTTATGCTTGATGACTTTAAGTCCCCTTCTGTGCTGCCTGTTCCATTTCATTGTGACAACCGTGCTGCCATTGACATCACTGCAAACCCGGTATTCCATGAGCGAACGAAGCATATAGAGATTGATTGCCATGTTGTCCGGGACACCTTCAAGTCAGGCCTAATTCTGCCCCAACATATCTCATCTACTCGTAAGCTTGCTGACACTTTACTAAGACACTTTCCATGGTTGCCTTTCGCTTCATCTTGAGCAACATGAGCCTCTGGAATGTTCATCTTGAGGAGGGAGTGTTGAACTATCATACTGAGAAGCTACCTTGTCCTAATACTTCACATGTTGGATTCTGTGGAAGCATGAAAGTGGGTGATCAATCAGATTTCAGCGCAGTTCGTATACAGAATCTAATAACATTGAAGAATAGCTACAGTGATAAAAACGTAATCAAAGCTGTAAGTGAAAGTGCGACTTTACTGAAGAAAGACGAGGAAAAAATCGAACAAAGACACGTGGCTATATTCAATCACTTTGATACACATTGATCGGATACATTTAGACTAATTTTTGTATGCGTTTTTCTTTCTACTGTATAAGTTAAAAAAGTCGTAATTCGAGCGATTATTTCGATTCTGTGAAATGAAAAACAAAGTTCATATTTCGGGGTGTTTTGCGCAGACCCTCTTATGCTTATAATTGGATTATAAGAACTTTTTTTGAAAAAATGAAGAGTT
>JAOWBN010191419.1:0-15702 GCA_028565015.1 Pinguicula moranensis | reverse complement strand
CAGTCTCCGATTGAGCCTCAAACAACTCTTTGAGGTACCCCATCATAGCATATGCATCCAAATTCTCACATTGCTTCCGAAGTTCTGGAGATATGGATGCTAGTATAAGACATTGGGCAATATCATAAGCCTCAATTTGCTTCTCATAAGCAGATTGAATAGCCCGAGATGACTAATCAGGTTATATTTCTACACAAGTGACTCAGGTGGTGAAGTTACAATCCCCTCGGATATCTCAAACCTTTGTACTAGATCGATCTTCATTCCACTGCATTTTAATCATGTTTGTTCATTGCCTGTTCTGTAGTTTAATGATAGAGTATTATCAATATCAACTCAATTTTATTCTATTCAAACTGCACAGAACTTGTGAATATTTATGATTGTTTATCCCAATCCTTGAGGTTCGACATCCTTATCATCACTTGGTTACTTATGCTACATGTACACTTGCACTTAAAAGTACAACACATATGTGCGCATCTATAGTTTGGTGTTCTCATCTTTAATACTCTTCTTTAACAATTTATGTTCTTCTAAGAGTTTTCTAAAAATGATTTTGCATAACCAATGATTCTTGTAGTGCAATTCCTTAGTTCTAAGTGGTGGCCGTTTATAACTTCATGGAGCTCTTCATTAGTAAAATGGAAGTCAACAGTTGCCTCATTTTCTTCTTCTTTGGCCATGAAGTAGAAAGAAGTTGGCTACTTCGTCACTAATAAAAGAACCCTCAAGTACAACACTTGAGTTGGAATCAATATGTTTTCAAAGACACATAAAATTAACTTGAAAATATAAGCAACGTGTGAACGAATATGTCAATGATGAGTATAGCCGTCGACGGTTGAATAAGTCAAAGTGCAATGCCTTTCGATAGAGAGAGGTGTCCCATCGTGATTCTCTTGATATAAGAAAGTCTGTTTGCCGAGTTTTTTTGCCTCAAACATATACAGCAAAGTCATGAATCTTCTCTTGAAAGCTTCTGCCATGTCTTGTGTCTTTTGTCCGTTGAGGATATTTCTGCCATTGATTTTGCTTTAATTCAACGTTTCGCCACCAACACTGTTTGTCGGGATCGAATTCCTCCTCGTTGGTCCAAATCCTCTATATTGAAACAATTTATTCGGAACAGCAAATAATTTATCTCTCTTGAATTCGTTATGAATGGAAGGTTGATTGACAATTCAACTTTAAACATATTTTGGTATTGATATTGGGTTAATCCTTAAGGGGCAGTTTCGCAGACCGATCGTAGTGAGATTATTGCAGGAATACTGTATTTATGCATGGACATAGTGTGTTTGGTACCCCATTTTTCATTTATGGGTAGTGGAATTGCAATTTAGGGATCCATTATTATTCACGGCTAAATTAAATATTTATAATTCAGACAAATTTGAGAGGATTGAAATTGACCCAAGTAATTTTGTCTTCCAGTTTATGAACTATTTTTTTTCTTATTTACAGACAATGTGAACCTATACAGACCTAATCTACCTCGTCTCCATTTTCTCGAATGCTTGTTTCTCGTCAAACTCCTAGTTGTTTGTTTTGTCTCTTCGAACTCACAAATCTCGAACTCTTGTCCCTCGGGCAACGTATTTTGGTCTCTCATACTCCCTTCCCTCTCCCGCAATGTTACTTGTTCGGATCTTTGTCTTTATGTGAATGGCATAGATAAAGTCCATTTTTCATTTATTCATAATCCATGGACAATGTGCTAAATTCATGTGTTTTGATTGAATATTTGTCAAATCTACAGTTTATTTTTCTCGAGTTACTCTTTCTATGGTAGATTTGCCTCTATTTTTATTGTAGGGCATGTACTTGTCACATATCTATTTCCATTACTTTTGGTTATTAGTGCTATATGTCCGTTTAGCTTCTGTTACTACGAATTTTCGTAAATATTAGTGTTAGATGCTGGATGAGTTGGATCAAAGAATTGCTCGAGTTTTCATCAGCATCAGTGCTTATTAGTGGTCTTCCAACTCAGGAATTATATCTTAAGCGAGGCCTGAGACGAGGACACCCTTTATCTCCTTTGTTGTTCTTATTAGCTGCTGAAGGTCTGGCCAAAATGATTTAAAAAAAGCCACAGATGCTCAGCTACTCACGGATTGGCAAATAGGCAGAGATCAAGTCCATCTTACAGATCTAACATTTGCACATGATACTTTGTTATTTGGCTTGGCTATTGGAGGAACATTCTAACTTTAAAAGATGTTCTTCAAAATTTTGAACTAGCCTTGGTTCTACGGATAAACTTCCATAAAAGCAGACTGGTGGGACTCAATATTCACTCAACACTGCTGGAGGATACGGCTGCATACGTAGGATGCCAAACTGCTTCAATACCCTTCGCATATTCGGGAATTCCTATAGGTAATTAGAAAAAAAAAGCAACATGGATCCCAATTTATAACAAGTTTAATAGATGGTTAAATAATCAGGAGCAACATTTTATTTCAGTAGGAGGGAAGTTGGTCTTTGTGAACTCTATCATGGCCTCATTGCCAACTCATTTCTTTGGATTTTTCAAGGCTCCTAATAGTGTAATTATGAAACTGAAAGGCATGCAGAGAAGTTTTTTCTAGGGCTCCACTAAGGATCATAAGAAGGTTAGTTGGATTTCTTGGGATAAGATCACTACTCCAATGGAATTAGGAGGGTTGGCAGTTAAAAACCTCAGTCATTTTCATGAGGCTATGCTAGGTAAATAGTGTTCCATGACTATTTCTGGAGAGCAAAGCTTTGTTCTTGATGTCATCCACTCAAAATATAGTCACAGAGGCAGTTTACAAATGGGTAATTTTAGAGGTCTGCGGCAAAATCAACATGTAGGAGTAAGACACAGAAGAAGAGGTTCAGGCTATGCATCTTAGTGGTGGAATTCCATACAAGAGATTACTATAACATCTTGGTTTTCACAATCCATTAAGCTTAGCATGGGGAAAGGTATTGCTATAAGATTCTGGCAGGAGAAATGGATTGGAAATGCCTCACTGGATGAAAGATTCCGTAGGCTGTATACATTTGCTAACAATCAAAACTTGAACATAACTGATATGGGCTATCGGTTGAACAACTCATGGCATTGGCAGTTAAGAGATTTTGAACATTCTTAATTAGTGGGATTAATGACTATTCTCCAAGGCAGAGAGCCGGATGAATTCAATGAAGAGAAGTATTCCTTTAAGAGAAATATCGGTGTCTGTTACTCGGTTAAGGAAGCATATAATCAGATCACATGCAGCATAGCCAACAAGTTCTCAGCTGCAGAAGTAGATGCCTTAAGCATAATCTGGAATAACATTACTCCAAAAAAAATTGCCATCTTTGATTGAAAACTGCTACAAGGAGGTCTTCCAGTAAAATCAATGCTTCATAAGACACATATTATTCCCTTGGATCATGAGCCCTGATGTTCATTATGTAAGATAGATTCAAAATCTATTTCTCACTTCTTTTATAACTGTGGAATCAGTTTGCAGGTAAGGACACAGGTAAGAAGCTGGTTGAAGGCCACGAGTATCTTTCCATATAATTCAAAAATCCCTATCCTTGGGGATTTTGTGAACACTAAACCAACAGAAGTCAATATGAAAATGTGGACATCTCTTTGTCTAGCCATGATGTGGTTTTTGTTGAAAGCTTGGAACTTAGTTCATTCTCAAGCACAAGAAGCTGCCAAAGCAGAGATTACACAAAGGATATAAAGGGCAACATGGTCATGGACCAAGGCTAAATGCTTTGTTAGGTTTGATTATGCAATCACGGATTGGGTGCAAAATCCTATATCCTATTTTTCAGCATTGTGATCTATTTTTGACACACATTCACTGTTTTTATGGCTGTTAGATGAATAATTGCAATGTCAAATACCTGGTCAAGCAGGGAAGGTCGTCTCAGGTTATTGGCTAACTGGTCTGCTAAAACTAACACCAAGAAACAGAAAAAGATTGCTTGTCAAGGTTATCTAAACAAGTGAATAGATCATTCTGATGTTTACATATGTGCAGGTTTCCTGGTTTTAGGTTCTTTACAACAGCATTGTCCTGAGTTAGTAATTCCTCCAGTCTCTGAGCTTGAGACAATAGCTGATTTTTAAGCTCTCCTGCTTAACTAGGGGATAAATTTGCTAAGATCTTTGGCTAACATAAATGAAAGGACATGGGAACACTGGTACGGATGCAAGATTATAAGCTGAACAGATTGCACTAATCCTTTGCTAATGTGCAGGATGACTTACTTATCCCTGGTGAATGGTCTGGTTCATTAGCAAGAAAGGGCTGATATCAGCAAGTATATCATAGCTGAAACCCTGAGGATGACTAAAAACAGAGCCCCTTCCGATTTCTGCTCTTCCAGTTTCTGCTGCTACTAGACAACAACAAGTGTGGCAGACAACACTTTAAAAGGGAGAGAACAGATTAATGTATGGCAGGAAAGCCTGAATGCAAAGAAAAAAAAGAAAAAGATTGAAGAGCTTTACGCTGATTAGATGGCACAATGATACTATGTCTGATTCTTTGTAATTCGGATGGGAAAATGAGAACCAAAGGATGTAGCAACAATCAAAAGTCTATGATGCTATATGGTAAATAGGTTGAGCTATGCTAACTACTTCAGTAAATACTCTTGTAGGTATCAATATGACGGCCTGCATTGTTGAAAGTTAGCAGACCACTGCTGTAGTTGGCAATAAGTCTTTGCTTATTGGATTTCTGCAACAATCTTATAACCTTGATGCTATAAGGTGAACAGGCAGAGCTAGATTTTTAGCATAGTAATGAGACCCCTGTTACATACCTCTCCTGTGTTAACTCCCACTGTTTCTTTTTGGTAGCACTTGTATTTTTGCTGCTTTTCTTTAGTTCTTTCTTACTTATTAGAAAGCTTGTACATACTTTATTTTCATTATTAATGAATTTGGCTTAACAAAAAAAAATGAAGAAGATAATTATTGGCATAGGGTCTATGAGTTAATCTGATGGCTGGTAAAAGATATACTACAACAGACGCAAAATTCAAACGACACAACAAAGGGCCTTAAATAGTAGTATAAAGATTTAGGTCATAGGTTATAAACCCTTCGCATAGTAATCGACAAACTTGGAAATTTACCCAAAAATATAACCATATACGAATTCAAAAATTTGAAATACATACACGGACCCGAACATATAATACAACCCACTTACATGCATGCAAATTAACCTTAATATTAATGAAAATTCGCAGCAACATCCTGAAGATATACCCAGTTTACCATATCAAATACCTTCTCAAAGTCAACTTTCAGTATGAATGCCTCCTTTTTATGTTTCTTCACTTCCTCAATTGCTTCACGAGCAATCACCACTCCATCTAACAGTTTTCTTCCCAGGATAAAGGCCATCTGGGTTGGGGAAATTACCTCTGGAGGATTTTGATTAATCTAAAGGCTAAAACTTTAGATAAGATTTTTGGCATCGAACCTATTAGTGTAATAGGCCTGTAGTGAGTAACATAGAGAGGAGATTCTGTCTTGGCTTGGAGGGATATGCGAGCTGCATTGCTTCCTTTAGTCAATCTTCCATACCTGTAGAAATCCTGAAAGAAAGTCAATATCAGATTTCATAGTGTCAATGAAATGCTTAATGAATTTAAAATTAAAATCGTATGGACCCGGACTCTTGCTGCTACCACATGCAGAAATGACATTCATGATTTCAGATTCTGTAAATTGAGAGACTAAGTATCTTTGTGCCATAGAACTGAGAGTTGTGAAAGGCATGTTGGTTATCCTCGGTATTTCCCGAGAAACTTCTAGGTAGAGTGCTTGAAAGTGTGACTTAAAAACTTTTTTCACCAAGTCAGGTTACTCAAGCCTCGTAGGTCCTTCCCTGATTCCATTGATGCAGCTCTTCTTCCTATTGCTATTGAGAATTCTATGGAAATATGCACTATTAGTGTATCCTTGCTTGATCCAGTTAACTCTTGCTTTATGGAAGGTGAGGCTATCTAGAGCTTTTGTAACTTTAGAAAGCTCCTCATTTAGCATGTCCAAGTCTGAGCAGTTGCTAGAAGAGATACCATCAGCTTCTGTCTTGCATTGTATAGCTGCTAATTTTTTCAGAATCACCTTCGTCTGGTCTTCTAAATTCCTTGGTGCAAATATATTCCAATGTTTGATACCAGATCTGATTGCTTGTAACTTGGTTTTAATTATGAAACTAGCATAACCAGATGGATTTGTGGAGATCAAAATAGTGTTAACCAAGTCTGTATAATCTTTATCACCAAGCCAACAATCCAACTCCTTAAGAGGCTTTGGACCCTAATTCTGCACCTTGTAACATAGACTAACTGGACAATGATCAGAATATTCTCTCATCAGACCTGTTTGAATACATATTGTTGCATTATCTAACCAATTTTCATTTCCACGAAATCGATCTAGTCAACTCATAGCCTTCAACGATTTAATGTACCAAGTGAATTTCCTTCCTTTCATTTTTAAATCTACCAAGTGTAAATCCCTGACAAACTCATTGAAGGCCACTAGCTCTACATTGTTTGGACAATGTGTTGGGCATCTCCTCTCCTCCAGTTTGGGTATGACATTAAAATACCCCATAAGGCATCATTTTTGGTTCTCCTTATCATCTAAAAACTCCTTAATTTGCTGCAATTGTTGTATCTTTGAGGGCATATCATTCGGACCATAGATATTCACCATAGTTGCAGGTAGCACCTCATTAAACTAAAAACCAGTTATTGCCAGTATGCCTTCATCCGAGAAGATTGAGGTAATGTAAAATTTGTGCTTATTCCAAATGCATAATAGCCCCCCGGATTGGCCAGTTGAACCCAGGTGCATCCATTCAAAGTCATAGTCCATCCATAATCTAGCACAAACTTTCTTATTCGTCCCTTCTACCTTAGTCTCTTGAATGCTCAAGAAATTTGATTTCTCCTTCAGTATAATGTCTCATAATCTTCTCTTCCTTAATGGATATTTAAGCCTCTGATATTATCTGTTATGACTTTCATTGAGAACGAGATTTCTCACCTTTCTTTCCACTAGCTGGTGTTACAGGTTTCTGAGACTTCCTCATTTGACCATTCATATGGACAATATGTTGATGAATTAGTTATGGATTCTGACCATAAGTTAGGCCTAGTTTTGTGCCAATTTTAACCCTATCTGCTTTGTCATTCAAGTGATTTGGGTGCTCCATTTTATATTTCTGAGGTTGCAAATATCCTATCCACTTGTTTAAAGTGGCGTGTGCTCTAGAAATATTAACATCCACCTTTTTTTTGTCTGACTTGTAGTTATCTCACGATTTTCTTTTTGGTTTTCTTATTTGAACTTTTCTTAGAAACTGGAGAGGTGCCAACTAGAGGTGGGAATGCATAAATATTCCTCATATCCACATTTGGTTGAAGAGAGCAGGGTTGATTAATCTGATTCCGATCACATCCAAGAAGGATGTTAGTATTCTGATCCTCCTGGCTCACTCCAATTCCAGGTAGGTTCTCACCCTCAGGAACTATTTCCATGCTGACAATCTTATCACTTATACCTTTATCCAAAATAGCAAACTCAGGAGCAACTTCCTGCAACGAGCCTCAAATGGTTGTTTGTGAATCATAGCGTAGCTTCCTGTTACTACTCAGTCCTTGTGCAGATGCTAATATACAAGAGTACGTGAGAACCTCTCTTTGACTGGAAATATATAAAGCTCTCTCTCAGAGGCTTGTCTGATCAAAGTCCCTTCGTCCCAATCCAACCAACATTTTTTGGTAACCACCTCCTGTGTCACCACCATACCATTATGAGGTTACCCTATGATTGCCTCCTTGAAAGCAACCTCATACGTTTCTGGAATCATCTATTCCTCAGACATTTAAGAACCATCAATCTTCCCTGAGCAGTTTGCAGAGGAGATAAACACAATATCATTTAATGACAGACCTATCTTGACGGATTCTACATTTAAGGATTTGGAACTAGATTTCTCTTGCCAAGGGTATGTATTCTTAAGTCCATGCAGTTCTCAATAGAAATATCCTCCGAGAGCATGCTTGTTGATACTTCTAAATCATTTTTATCTTCTTATAGAGGCCATAAGGAGTTAAGTCCATCTCTACTGAACTCTTTGATAGATATTGCGAGTTTCAACACATCCATCATGATGCACAGTTGTTACGGTAAATTTGAAGTGTAATCATGTTGAATCAACAACATAGTTGCCTCCAAATGGCGGTGTTGAATTAAACATTCATTTATTTTCCTGCAAACACCCATGGTAGCTCCAACTTTTGCTAGAATGGGTTCTGTTTAATATTGAATAGGCAGGTAAAACACTTTGATCCAAGTTAACTTGTGCAAAGGTGCTACAGACTCCTTATTCCAAGGAGATAGGTCAAATAGCCAGTTCTTAAGCCATGAAGAATCATTACAAAATAGATTATCAAGGTCTTGTTCCTCTTCTTCCTAGAGAAGAACTTATACAAGACTTAATGGACTAAGTAAAATTTTCAAGTATCGTGCCTGTTTGAGACCCAGTTGGAGACAGCGCCATTCTGTATCAGAGTGCAGTGTTCCTACATATCAAAACTTCAACCAAGGTTGATAGTCTTTGTCAAGTTCAATAACCAGGGGATGTATATGAGATTCACAAACAACCAAAGGTTTGGCCATTCTTTTTCAAACCACATTTTTCTGCAGCACATTGGTGTTATATCTTTTTGCGGCATACTTGTAGATATCACAGGTTGCAAGATTTTTCCAACTTTTTGCTGAATGGCACCTCTAGGAGCTGATAATGCCTTACCATTTGAAAATCTTGCTCAGTAAGGTTAGAGTTGAAAAGATCCTGTCTAGATATTATTAAGATTAAATAACAAGGCTTCTTCATCCATGTCTTCAACAAAGTTCACAAAACCAAATGGTCTGCCATTATTATTCAGCTTACAATCTATCTTGAGACATCCAATAGCACATTGTTTATGCAAGAGAGCTTTTAGTTGAGTCGTATCACCGTAGGGAGGAAAGTTTGAGATATAATTAGTAACAGGCATGTCCCTTGCTGTCCCTTGTGATTGTATGCGAGGTCCAAGCATTTCGTGAACTGAAATAGGATTCTGAGTGTTGAGCATTTCAGTATAGGAAATTCCTCTCCGTTGCTTTGAAGGAAGAGGAATCAGAGGCATTTTCCCCACTTTGATGCTGGCGCGCCTCATTTGTTTCAGTTGCTATGGAGGTATACTCCACATACGCTTGAGTGTAGCCATGGCTAGTATGGAAATAATGGATAAACGGCACACCAGAAGAGATGGTGTGAGATGAGGAGTAAAATAGATGTAGAAAGTTAGAACATGTTGGTAAAAAGTTGTAAAAAGCATTGCTCCCGGGTGCGTGAGGCAGCCAGGTGGCAGGTGCAAGAAGAATGGGAGAGGAACTGCTATTCACTAGCAAAAATCATCAGGGTTGGTAAAATTTGTTGAGAATCGTTATGTTGGTTCTTATCGGTTTAGCGAGCCAAGATGAGTATGAAAAAGTCAAACATAAACATGAATGTAATTCACCACCAAACTACTTGATTTTAGATATGATATTTGAACTACGAAGATTTCCTCACAAGGTAAGGGCCTAGACCTAGAAGACCACAGAACCCACAAGAGATCTTCAATATTAGACACTCTTCAATGGAAAACGTCATAGAGAGGACATTTGGAATCCTAAAGAACCGATTTTTAGTGTTGTGGAGTCCAACATATTACCCAATTAGGAAACAAACAAGAATAATGCTAGCGTGTGCTCTTCTTCATAACTTCATTATGGACACCACACCAAATAATTTACTACTAGTCAGTAGGATGACAGTGCAGGATGTGCTGAGTCCTCCACTTGATGAGTACGAACAATACATACAATCGACTCAATCATCGCCAGCATGGACTTAGATGCATAATGGCCTAACAGCTGAACTTTCGGCATCTTACAATGTTTCCTAGTCGATTCAATATTTGCATGGGGGTGATTCATTCAAATGGTTGATGGGCTTTTTAGGGCAGTAACTATTTGAGGGTTAATGCATGATAATATTGATGTATTGATCATCTCTTGTTTAATGTGTCTTGTGACAGTACTTATTAAGACCCGTATTTGCATAATATATTTGTTGTTTCATGGTTTTATGATGCTCTATTTCAATCTTTTTCTCTATTTTTCTTATGTGACATAGGATGGGGAATGATAAGAACCACAAAACACTAATAGTTCGTGGAAATGATCCACTACGAAAGAAGGACTAATGGTACAGCCGTGGGAGATCCTACCCTACATGAAATAGGCACGGATGCCAAGAGGGTGACCGAAGACCCATTTCATTGGCCACAAGGGCCTATGACTAAATCACTTGCAAAGAGATTCAAAGATAGTCTCATGGGCTTGATACAAAAACTTGGACATGAAATTACGTTTCATGATGACATGGGCCCAATTTGGGTACATCTAATTGGACCAATGGACAACTTACTTGGCCCAAGAGGTACGACCTCATTAGAGTTCGACCAAGTACTTCCCAAGTTGTTGTCCGCACGGCCCCATTACACCTACCATCATCAATCAAACCAAGGGAGTGAATGAAGGCCACGGTCAAGGGTGTCATTAAGAGGTAGTGAAAGGTCTTTGTCCAAAATAATGGAACCTATACTTTTTGACTTGGCTCTTGTCCATGAAAGAGTCCAAGTTCGACCAAGACACTTCCATGTCCAAGTTCTAGTCAACACATCCATTAAAGTCACTCCAAGTTACCTTTATACACGTCTTTGAACAAACATGAAGGGGTGTTCGAGCCCTATATAAACTCCTATAGAGTTCAAATTATGTACTTCATTTTTTGAGTTTAATTTTGTAAGGCATTTGGGGATCAATTCCTAGTTCTGTCAAAACTTTCTTTTATAACTTATCTGAATCTTGTTACGGTTTTTTAGTGAATTTTTACTTTTTGAAACACACGTAGACTTAGTTCTCACCTCTTATATAGGTGAAGGGTTAAGGAATCAACAAGTGTTTAATCATAGATTCCAAGGTTCGAATCAACATTGATTCTTGGGTCTAATCACAACTTGATTAGGTTCATATCAGGGAACATGGACAATGGTAGCCTTTACTGGTTTGACTTCCCCGAAGACCATCACCAATCCCAACAGTATACCCTTAGGTTGAGGCTTAAGTAGATGACTAAGAAACACTTTGCCCCGCATAGAAGACAATCCGTAGACAAGCAAGCATTCACCCGAGAAGAAGTTTTACATAACACTTTATGAGAAGGAGAGCCATGATAGTCATAGGCCCTTGTGGCTAATGTGATGGGTCTTTGTTCACCCTCTTGCCACCCGTGCCTCCTTCATGTAGGGTAGGTTCTCCCACGTCCATGCCATTGGTCTTCAAGTCCTTCTCTTGTAGTGGATCATTTCCACAAAATAGTGTTGTTGTGTGGATCTCATCATCCCTTCCTTGTTGAAAAGGATTTGTCCTCAAATCTGCATCAAACGGAGATAAATCAGATACATTGAACGATGCACTTTCATTGTACTCACCGAAAAGGTCGAGTTTGTAGATTGTGTCGAGTTATCCTTATGGTTTTGGCCCTTCCATTGCTGCCTATGTTCACGTTCTTGTTCAAGAGTAAATGTATGGAATGCGAGGATGGCCTAAGTTCATTGATAATTGTGATATGTGAATAGTTGTTTGGAAGATAGCCATATGAAGGATAACCCTCTTGTGTTCCCAAGACAATTATAATAATATGATCACTTAAAAGACATAAGCATTTGATGTGTCTTTGCTTTCCTTGTTCGTTATTACCTTGTTTGTACCATGTTTCTTCATTCTCCATTGATTCCTTAATCCGAGCGGGCTATTTTTGATAGCAAGTCGTCTCCTTAACACTAGTGTGCACCCCTAGCTTTCGGTGGTGCAGCAAGTGGGGTATCCCTTCGGTAAACTTATCCTATAAAACAAATATTGTTATGTTTGGCAACAAGCCGACATATGGGTTAGTGTGACTCTGAGATGCTTTTGAAGTAAATTGCAAGATGGCACATGAAGGTTTAAAAATACACATGCATGAGGTTGCGTAACTGTGTCTGTCAGCATTCATCATAGGTATTTTGACCATAGATAATTTCCACTCTTTAATTTTCATGCAATTAATAAAATTGTGTCCATGATGATTCCCACTTGACCATGCATGGAGCTCCATGATCACAAAGATTTCATGTTGACCGTGAGGTCCATATTTACACGTGTATATGAACATGGCTTTTAGTTTCCATTGCATGAATTTTAATGAGTGCATGAATTTCATGTATGGGAATGCATGAACGTGACCTTTCCTAAGATTGACTATACTTAAAGAATGCATTGACATGTGCAATGTTTTTGATAAGTGGCTATGCCTAGCCAATTCATCTTGTATCGCATTTCCATTTTCATCGAGTATACTTTCATAATAAAACCCTTGAGCATACCCATCCCGAAAATAATCAAGGTTAAGCAAATTCATATGTAATAAGGGAATGGATATATACCTTTAGGCAAGTGCATCCCTGACGATGTTTTCCTTACCTTGACATACACTCGGATTCATATGCTCGTGGTGACACCACTTGATCCATGAATTATTCAACTTCCCTTCAAGGGACTTGGTTACCCTATGCCTCCTCTGTATTACTGATCTGATCAACGATTCGCCGATGATGAAGTCAATGGATGGAACTTGTCCTTGCCTTAGAGACCATCCTAAAGTGAGTTCCTAGGGTAGAACGTCTACCAAGTCCTGCAAAAGATAAATAAATTTTCTCGGCCAAGATCCGATGAGTTGGTTAGGAGAGAAAATAATTTCTTGAACCTCACTTCTTTTATCTTCTCTCCTTTCTGCTCCTTCATTATTGCTCATCTCACTTTTCTTCTCATCTTCATTCTTTTCATTCCCGGCCTAATTTTTTTTTCTCTCAATTTTTCACTTTTAGCCTCTTTTTCTCTCTTTTTTTCCTCATTATTTCTTCTTTCATACTCTTATTTTTCTCTCAATTTTACTTTGTCCTCCATGACCTATTTTACTGATAGGGGTACAAGAGTTATAGACTTCCCATTAAGAGTAAATGAATACGGTTCCTATAACAGTCATGGGTTCCCAACAACAAATGGCATGTCTCCATTGGAGTCACATCACAGAGCACTCCATCTTCATATTTTTCGATGGACAAGGAGACCCAAACTTGCGTTACCTCAACCTCATCACGGTCATTTAGCCCTTGAAGTTTGTAAGGTTGTAGGTGTTGGGTAGTCCACAAGGCCAATTTCTCAACCATGTTTGTGCTAGCAATATTCATGCAACTTCCTTCATCAATTTTCATGCTGCACACCTTGTTGTGGACGAAGCAACGAGTATAAAATAGATTCTCCATTTCATTATATTCCTCCTCTATGCCTTTGCACAAGCACAATTTCTATGGAGAACAACAAGTTGTTAGAAGACATGATGTACCTGCAAGATATAAAGTAAGAAAACAAAATTTCTTCGCCACTCGCTCACGTGTTTTCACTCAAGAATTGTCCCAACTCTCATGTATGCACTCAAATGGCTCTTTTCACTCTAACGATGACGCTCCTTTTGCATTTTTCCACTCATAGGACCTTTTCCTTTCGCTTCTTCTCAACCCTCTTTGGAACTTCATCCAAGCTTACTTAAGTTTAGCAATGATTACAAGAACCATACTTGAGAAAGTAGATTGTTCTTCCAAATGTTGGAAACACACGAAAACTCAAGATGAGTAATAGAATTAAAATGAACCAAATGAATGAACAAGTGATCTCTTGCTGATTGCTTCTTTTGGTAAAGAGGGGGGGTTCTTCTTTTTGAGGCTCTTTTTTTTTTTAAGTTTTGGCCTTCCCTCTTGCTTTTCACTTGATCGATTTTAGCAAGGAAAAATTACAAGAATGTAAAGATAGATTTACCACAAATGTGATGACCCTATGACTATATCTGAGCCGTGAACAAACACTACTAAGAATAGCCCAAACGTTTGCTCAAAGCTGAGCTCCGATACCAAATGATATGAACCTAATCAACTTGTGATTAGACCCAAGAATCAATGTTGATTTAACCCTTAGTATCTATGATGGTCCCTACACAACCAACACTCCTTTGCCCATTAAAGAAGCTTTCTTACAAGACCAAGACTCTTAAGGAAGTTACAAAACATGTGGCCTAACTTTCCTTCATAGCCGATGACATGTTTTTGGTCCAATTTATAGCATTAATCATTTTTTTGGTTACTTTGAAATTCTCTTCTTTTTTTGCACGAATTTTAGGATTTGATGCCAATATAAAGGCCTTAACATCCTTGTAGTGGACACACGAGTTTTGAATGGAGTTTTGTGAGATTAGTATTCTTTTTTGGTTTTAAACCATTATTCGACTTTTTTTTTCTATTCAAGTTAAGTGGCATCGAGTTTTTATAGAACTTATCCTTAATTTTTGATTAGCACAAGTTGCTTTTAGGGGATTATTCGGTGGCGTTCTTGGTTACAATTATCGTGACTTCTCTGTGGTTGACACAAGTTGTCTTCATTCAAAAACACAACAAATTCATCCCTTTTAGATCTTGTTTTTGAATATTGAATTGGTGTGGGGTTTTGCCACAAGTTCGACTAGAATTCATATCAGGATGTTCCAAAGAAGGCTATGCAAGCTAATGTCACTTCTCAAGGTAATTCTACAACTTCTAGAATTCATGCTCATGATATTAGGTGCATCACATGTAGAGGATATGCACACACCTTCGTTCAATGTCCAAACTGTAAGTGATACGAAACCTTGCCAACAATCGTGACAAAACCCAATATCAAAGATTGGTGGTTCAAAATCCAAGACAATAAAAACAAATTTGTAGTACACTTGACCCGTCACCTATAAAGAGATGGGAGCCAAGGTAACATTTGTAAAATGGTCACCAACAAATGGAACCCTGAAGAGAACTTGTCTCAACCAAGAACTAAGGATAAGACTGCAAGTAGACACCAATTAACATCAAGTGAAGAAAAGGTAAGTCTAAGAGGCTTTGTAAAGAAAAGAAGAACACACCTCATAAGTTATTCTCAATCATCAAAAATAAGTAAAATGAGTTCAAGAGATGCCTATTTATAGGCTCTAACATAATTAAATGAAAGATACTAATCAACGGATGCATTTATTCTAAGAGATGCATCCATTTCAAATGACATGGCTATTCAAAAAGTAATATCCATTGATAAATGGATGTGTTCCCTGGTGAGCAGGTGCATCCCTTGGTGAAGAGGTGTGGCTCTTTGTGAAGAGGTAAGACCCCTGGCAAAAAGGTGTTTTCATGAAAAGGTTGCAACTATTTGGAAGAGATGTGTCTTTGAAGGGAAATGACCATTTGGTCGAATTGCACCCCTTTGACACTATCTTCAAGCTCCTTGATGAGCTATGAGGTGGACTTGTGCTTAAGAATTTTGCATCTGGATCTGAAACAATGGTTCTAGGCATACCATGCAATCTAACAGTGTCCTTGAAAACAAATTTTCTACATGGGATGCATCATCTATTTTTTGACATTCAATAGAGATTGCCATTTTTGAAAACCTATCTACTACAACAAAGATGGAATCCC
>JAOWBN010191408.1:0-15704 GCA_028565015.1 Pinguicula moranensis | reverse complement strand
TTCGGGAGAGGAAGATTCGTACGATTGTGAGATCCTTGGGCTTTGAACCTGTTGAAGCTGTTGAAGATCTTGCAAGATAATCATGGGAGGTAATTCTGGCTGACTTTATTTCTTGAGTAATTTATGTGTTTGTGAATCCTCTCCAACAGTTATGAATATTTAACGAGAATCAACAAGCAAACTCTAATCATACTACTCAGGTGATACAAGTTGCCGCATTTCACGTGCGCGTTCATGAGATGGTTCGCCGCACGGACGTCCGCCATCGGTGGCACAGTTGCGGTGATACAAGTTTGGGTGTAGCAACGAATGAATCGGGTTTGATTTTGCTTGGAATGACGTGGACGAGACATTGTTTGCAAAGAAGTGCATTGAGAGCTGTTCTCATGCCATAATTTGCAAACACACAAGAGATTTCCTTTGACAACAGAAAGAAAAGGTAATAAAAAACCAGAAAATACAACCCAAATCTCACTTCTTCCTGGCTTGTCCCACTTCCACAGTCATCCAGAAATCGATGAAGCAATAGAAAACCAGAACAAGAATCACAAATTCATACTCCTTCGAACCTTTTCTCTTGATTTTAGAAGAAATTGGCCGGCGGTATGGGTTACTGCAGACTCTAGGTCGCGACAGATGTGAGAAAACAGGGCAGATTTGGGTTTTTATAGTTGTTTTCCTGTAAATATTGATGATATCAGGGGCATTTTGATAAACTGACTCGAGGGACAAAGCTGGACGAAAACTCTAAATAAAAAAAAAAATCTTGACAAAAAAAATGGAGTATAAAATTATAAATTAGCTAATTATCCTGGGTCAAAGGGTTATCCTTCGAATTGCGGGATAACTAATGTGTGTTCCAAACTAAGGGCGGACGCAGAGGCCCCTGACCCTCTCTGCGTCCGTCCCCCCCACCATCACAAAATTAAAATAAAATAAAATAATTTATTTTTATTTTATTTTAGTTATTTTATTTAGTTTTTTTAATTGAATTTTTGTTTCAAACTCTTTTGGGTATCTTTCAGAAAAATGTTGGCAATTTTCATTTAGGGTTTAGTATTTTCTTTTGAATTAGATTTTTTATTTCAATTATTATTTTCTCGATTCGATCTATAAATCTGTTTATGTTTTTTCATCTCTATTTAATAAACTTACTTTATTAGTATAATATATTTTGAAAATTATTTATACAAATAAATTAGGTAGTATAAATAAATTAGCTAGTATAAATAAATTAGGTAGCTTTTATTTTATTTTTATCATTGTTTGAATTGGTAAAATTATTATTTTTCATAATTGTTGAACAAATAAATTATTTGAAACAAATTATTTTTGCCTCTTAAATTTTTCTATAGCCCCTCTAAAAAAAATTTGCCCCCCCCCTAAAAAACAAATTTGCGGCCGCCCTTGGCCCTTTCCTTCATTTTTCGACTGTAGACTTGTGTCTCCCTTTCAGCAGGTCTCTAGTCCAGCCTGTTGCAATCACTGTCCTTCGCTGGACTTAAATTATCGCAGCTAATCATGTTGAGCTCCCCAAGTCTAGATTGAGGGTTCTTCTCCAGCGGGTTTTCCTTGCTGAGCCCTGCTCTAGAACCACTATTGCTGTCTTTTGTACTCACTTTGCCAACACCCCTTTTGTTTGGATCTAGAGTCTCCTGACCAAGGATGCACCCATGCTCAAGGGAAGACTGCTCGTTTTGCTTAGGGATCAATTCTAAAATTTGGCCAGCCCCAATATCTTCATGTCCTTCTCCCCATGAATTGCTTTCCAATCCCATCTTAGAATAAACACCTTGGGCCCCACTTATTTTTGCCCAGCCTTCGCTCGACACGTCCCCGAGGGCTTGATTAGTCAGCGGCTCCAACATCATCCTTTTCGTAGATGCCTCCTCAAGATTCGTGTCAACCAATCTGGCCGACCCAATTGTCTTTGTTTGAGACTGCCACCCCGTCACTGTAACGGTCAAGTCTGCAGCCAACGACTTCGACTCTGCCGCCTTACTTTGATTCCCGGTTTTCGCACTTTTATCCCCCTTCGCCGGCGATCCCAACTTCGGCCATTCCTTCAGGTCCAACTTTGTTCGAAATTGTTGGACCTCCTCAGCCTTCCGCAAAGGTTATTTCCTCCCCTGAGCCGGTTCCTCTGTTACCCGAATGGGGTATGTCACTGATTTAATAGAGAGGGTGAACCCAAGAACCCCTTTCGTCGGATCTTTCTTTCGTATCAACATTCGAATAACGTCATAGTTCTGCATTTCTTCCTGTTGTTGCTCAATCTGCACCAGGGAGCCCAGTGGCGCAGCAATTTCCTCAAAGAAACGTTTGGTCCACGCTTCCACCAGAATACCTTTGAACTGAAACCACCTGTCATTTAGATGGGCCGCTGCGAACGGCGTCCATCGTTTAACATCCGATAGCCCTACCTCATTCCATTTGTGGATCAGATTTTCAAACTCCATCATCTCCACGTCCGACTCTATTTTGATCAAAAGTTGGTTCCCCTGGAGTAAGGAGACGCCAAGTTTCTCCAGTTCTTTCCGGCTCCGGATATCTTTTCAGAAGGGCGTTCGGGGACACCACCTGTAGAGTTCGCAATAAAGCACCTATGTAGCCACATCATCTCATCCTCCGTCGACTCGAAGGAAATCTGGATACTCTCTGCCGCAGGTTTCCCCGTCCCTTTCACCATCTTCCTTCAGGGTAGCTCCGCTGTCCCCATTCAGGTAGCTCGCACAACTCACATCCGAGGATATCGGACTACATTAGCCTTTATCACGCGATCAACCACCTTGATGGCATTCATTCTCAGCACTGTACGACCAACGCTCTCCACCGACTCGAAGCGGACGAAACCAAACCGTTTTCCGTCTTTAACCAGCTTCTTCGGGATTGTGATTTCATCAACTTTGCCTAGCTTTTCGAAGGCTTCTCGCATTTCCTTCTCAGTCCATTCCACGGGGAAATCTGAGAAGTAAAAGGTCACGCCTTGCTCTTTTAGCGTGGCCTCATCTATCCATGGCCGCTTTCTCTCCCGAGAACTCTCAGCCATATCTTGGGGATGAGGTTTTATGCCCCGTTTCCCATTCACGGTTATCCAAGGCCCCTCTAATGGTCCCCTCTCCGGAAGGTCCCTCTCCTCCCCATGTGCTCCTTCCAAGGTAAGACTCACCGCTTCTACCGGAGGAACGTAGACGTCCGCCTGAGAGCTACTAGTTAGCGGCTTGGCCTCTTCGCCATCGGAGGACAACGTGCAATGTGTGCGAGTGAGTGTAATGGTGTAGAGAGATGTGAGAGAAAAATTAAGAGAGAAAAAACTAATCGTTGCAAGATTGACCCTGTGTAAGTCAACTCGATGCAACTTTTGTACAATCACTTCTTAAAGTCATCTTCCAGCATTTTTTTAAAAAAACATTTGGTGGTCCTCTCTCACTTGAATATTTTCTCTATCTTCTCACTAGAATTGACTACTAATTGTCAAATTCTAGTCAAAAATTCCGCCGTACCTCAACAGCATGAACTCACGAGAAAGGGCAGCAACACAAACTTTTGCTTAGTCGACTTTCTGTAATCCGGTTTACTCTTTCTGTAATCCGGTTTACTGCACTCTCGCTTTATCTTCTTCTTTCTTCTATATGGCCACGGAACCAAGTGGAATCTACAGTAACTGATATCCTGCAGCCAAAGTAAAAAATCTACCAAATCAGTCACAGCAAAGAAAAGTTGCACTGACTAGAAGTCTGAAAAAAAAAAAAAAGCACAGAGAACTACAGCAAAGTCTCAACAGAACATCGCAACAATACCCTAACAGAGTGAAAGATAACTCAAAATGCCTCTATTTCGCCGGGTATCTGGTGGACTGGAATAAGGACGACCTTGTCAAAGTATTCACAACATATGGTCCAGTTTCACAATGCAGAGCAAGTAGATATACGGCGAATCATGTGGTATTCAGACTGGAGTCGCGGCTTGTAAATTTTGGGGCCACAGTCGTGCGTTTGTGGTCGTTTATCCTTTGTTTCTCGATTTTTGTAATATTTTCATCGTTCCCTAGCAAAACACGAGAAATAGGTATAAAATGCACATTTATCCCTTGAAGACTAGTATGTTTTAAGCATAAAAGTCAAATATAAATTGGTACAAAATTAATTTATTAAATGTGAAACAGAATCGTTACAACAGTTGATACTAATGAATATTAGAAATAAAGAATAAGCAATAGAGTGTAGAAAGAGCAAAAGAAAATGAAATTTTGATAGCCAACAACACTTTACAAATATCAGATGTCCCACAAGGTTCTCAATGAAGATTATCAATTATAATGTAGGAGGAATGGGAAACAACACTACGCGAAGACTGCTACGAAAACTAGTAAAGCAAAAGGACATAAACATATGATGCATACAAGAGACAAAACTTCATAATATAGAAAGGAAGATTTTGGAACATATATGGGGACATGACAACTTTGGAATGATTTGGAAAAGCTCAGTAGGCTATTCAGGAGGAATATTAACTACATGGAAAAGTGAAACCTTCCAATATAATAATCATGGGAATTGGACAATGCCATTGGACTTCAAGGATTATGGGGAGCTGCACAAATAAACATTATAAATGTTTATTCCTCATACCAAATCAGTGACAAAAGAATATTATGGGCATAATTAATTAACTATAGACAGAATCATCAAAATCAGTGATGTTGTATTCTTTGAGACTTTAATGCAGTAAGGAAACCAGAAGAAAGAATAGGGCAATCCACTTACTTAAGCTCTGATGCAAATGCATTTGAAGAATTCATAGCACCGGCCGGAATGGTGGATCTACCATTTCCTAGAACTAACTTCATTTGTTTTACAAGTCCTGATGCTTGGATCATATATTGCTAAGTGAAGAATTGATTAACAGTTGGCCACATCAAATGTAAATTATCCTTGAAAGACAACTATCAGATCACTGCCCTATCTTATTATCAGAAGCAATAAAAAAATAACTGGTTAGAATATTTGACACTTGGTACTCAGACTCATCTCTGAAAATCATGGTGGAGGAGGAATGGAAGAATTATATAGCCCTAAGGGTCAAAATGCTACATTTTGAAGGAGAAGGTCAAACGTCTAAGAAAACAAGTAAAGAAATGAAATAAAAAAATGGAGATATTACCAAAAAGATGGATCAAGCGCATAACATAATCTCATTCTTGGACAAAAAATTGCAACTTGGACCGCTAACAGAGGAGGAACAAAGATATAAGAAAGATATTTGGACATAAAATTTGCTAAAGATACAAACCTCAATGCTCTACCAGCAATCAAGATAAAAATGGTTAAAAGAAGGAGACGCAAATTCAAAGTCTTATCATGCATCAGTGCTAAAAAATGAAAACTTTAGCAGGATATAAGGTGTCTATTTTAACAACCAATGACAAGAAGAGGTGGCAGATGTGAAAGAAGGTTTAAAAGTGTTCTTCCAATGCCACTACACTCAAGAAAATCCCATAAAACCAGGCACTTCCAGCGTTGAAAATACTTACAGAGGAACAAAACAGTTAGCTTATTCAGGAATTTACAGAGCAAGAAGTAAAAGTAGTGGTTTGGGACTGCAATGATATTAAAAGTTCAGGGTCAGATGGCCTGAATTTCAAATTCATCCAGCATTTATGGGAAACACTAAAAGGGGATTTTGTTGCTTTTATCAAAGTTAAAGGCCATTTACACCCCTGTACTATACCTATCGAATAACTTACCTTCCCGTACTTTCAAAAGGGCCACTTTACCCCCTATACTTTCGAAAAAAAAAACCACTGCCCCCGAGTGTGATTCACTCTACATTCCGCGACTGGGGATCTGTTTATTAGGGGGTTTATTACCCTTTTTTAAAAGTACAGGGGGGTAAAGTAGCTCTTTTGAAAGTATAGGGGGGGTAAAATAGCTCTTTTAAAGTACAGGGGTGTAAGTTATTCGATAAGTATAGTACAGGGGGTAAATCCCATTTTGTTCTTATAGTTTGTTTATTTATGCAATGGACTATTGTTATATGTTATGATATAATCCTAATTTAACTGAATTGCTAAAAAATTACCTAACTAATTAAAATGGAATTAATTGTTATAATTTAACTCATCGCCATAATTCAATTCATTGTCTATCTAATTATATTTTACCTAATTTATATAATTACAATGAAAAAGACAGATACAATTTGATTTTTAGGTTCATTGATTCTAATTTAATTTTTTATTTATTTAATTATAATTTAAATAATTTCTCTCCGTCCTTCGACAGGCACGAAGAGAAGTTATGTAAACTATATTTAAATAAATTAAATAAAAATATTTAACAAATTACCCAATAATTATTCTAATTAAATTTCTTATTTATTTAATTTATTTAATTATAGTTTACATAATTTATCTAATTACAATGAAAAAGATAGACATAATTTGATTTTTAGGTTCATTGATTCTAATTTAATTTCTTATTTATTTATTTATAATTTAAATAATTCTCTTCGTGCGACTTCTCCTCTCCGTCCTCCGACAGACACGAAGAGAAGTTATGTAAACTATTTTTAAATAAATTAAATAAATAAAAAATAAAATTAGAATCGATGAACCTACAAATCAAATTTTGTCAGTCTGTTTCATTGTAATTAGCTAAATTATGTAAACTATAATTAAATAAATTAATTAAATAAAAAATTCAATTAGAATAATTATTTGGTAATTTGTTAAATACTTTTGGTGAATGTGTAGTTTACGTAAATTATAATTAGATAAATTAGATAAAAAATATAATTAGATAGACAATGAATTGAATTATGGCGATTAATTAAATGATCACAATTAATTCCATTTTAACTAGTTGGGTAATTTTTTGGCAATTCAGTTAAATTAGGATTATACCATAACATGTAACAATAGTCCATTTCATAAATAAACAAGCTATAAGAACAAAAGGCGATTTACCCCATTTACTATATTTATCGAATAACTTACTCCCCTATACTTTCAAAAGGGCTATTTTACCCCCTGTACTTTCAAAAGAATTAGTTTACCCCCTGTACTTTTAAAAAAAGGGTAATAAACCCCCCAATAAACATACCACCAGTCGCGGAATGGAAAGTGAATCACACTCGGGGGCAGTGGACTTTTTTTCGAAAGTACAGGAGGGTAAAGTGACCATTTTAAAAGTATAAGTAGATAAGTTATTCGATAGATATAGTACAAGGGTGTAAATGACCATTAACTCCTTGTTTATCTTGTTCATCACAGTTCATCCCATTTAAATCTCGAAATTCCCCCAAACAAGAAAAAATACCAAAGAAAATGCAGGGCTTGATTTTTTAGTGAAATTATTTTAATATTATATTTTTTATATCTAATTTATGTGAGAAATTTTCCACATAATTTGTCCTGGTACATCACCACTTTTTTTTTTTTTTTAACTTTTGGGTTTAAATCACCTGTTCTGATTGCTTAAGTTTCACTTTTAATCCCATAAGAGTCAAAATATACTATTAGTGTCATATGTTTAAATTAGGCCTGGCAGCAGTGCGGGCGGTGCCAAAATAACCCGTACCGCATACCGCCCGCGAAGAGTAGGTTACCGTACTGCATCGCACCGCGAAAGTTCGCGGGTGGATGCGGTTTCCGCGTAAACCGCAAACTTTTGCGGTGCCGTAACCGCGAACCTTTGCGATGCAGTGCGGAACAAGCCCCGCAGATTCTACATAAGTACACCTGAAATTTTTTACAAAATATAGTGCGATTTTATGGAATTTTATCGATCAATTACCAAATAAAGTCCAAAAAAATTTAAAATCTTAACCAAATATAAATAGTTAACACCATATTATATCCGTTTTCCAATTGCCCACGCCACAATATCCAAAAAAACACTAGACTGTAAAGTAGAATAATGCTTATATCAACACTCATTAGATTAAGTGAATCATATTTTTGATGATTAAAATTACTGATCAATTGTAATGTTTACCCAATGATGGACATAAAATTAAGTTGCACTAGTCTACAATATGGTGTTTGGGCGCGAACGAGGGTTTCATTTTCTTAATTTCTTCTCTGTCGTAAGAGTTGAAAAAATTTCTAAACCCAAAAAGAATGTTTACTCATTCAAGCATCTAAACCCTTGCATAAAAATAATAAATAAATAAAAAAATTATGCGGTGCGGACACGGGTACCGCGAAACACAAAATGGGTACCCGCGTTCCGCCCGCGAAATATTGTGGTAGAGAAATTTTTTACCGCATCCGCCCACTTTCCGCGCGGTCGCGGGCCTGGCGGTCGCGGATTTCCCGCGCCCCGCTGCCCACCCCTAGTTTAAACATCCTCAACACTTTTGGTCCTTCTGAATTATTTAATTTGGAATAGCAGGTCATGCTATTTTAAATTAAAAATACTCAAAATAAAATAATTTTAAAAAATATAAAAAAAAACATTTGAACGATGTTAAAATAAAATTAAAATTAAAATTAAAAAAATAACAAAACAAACTGAAATGAAAATAATATAATATAAATTAAATTAAAAATAAAAATAATCTGACATGAAATAAAAAAATACTGAAAAATCGATATAAAATCAAATCAAATAAAATAAAACTTCATTTATTTTGATCTAATTTCATCCAGTATTTTGTTTCAACTTATTTTTATTTTTATCTCGCTTTTCTTACTTCTTTCATTTCAATTTGTTTTTTTTTTATTTTATTCAATAACAAATTGTTTTGTTATGTTTTTCTTAGTAAATTTTAATTTCTGTAAATTGCAATTATTTTTTCTATTTTTATTACAATTAATTTTATTATTATTCTGTGCATTTAATATGTTTTTATTTCATTTTATTTAACATAATTTTATTTAATTTTAGTTTCGTTTCACTTAATTTAATTTAATATATTTTTATTTATTTCTATTTCAATATAATAATATTCATTTTTTTCATATTATTTTATTTTAAATATTTTTAATTTAAAATAAACCTCTACTATTGCAAGTAAAAACAAGTCAATATAACCACAAATTATGATGATATTGAAGCTTATTGGACTTATATATAGTGGTATTTTGAATTTTATACGATTAATAGTGATATTATAAATCCAACAAAATTAATATTGATTTTTTCCGTAATTTTTTTTAATAGTGATTATGGCAAGTCTAGTATTGTTGAAGTATCCACGGGAGTGTCAAAGAATTCATAAGGAAAATGAATTGTCCAACGTATAGCGGTGGTGTAGTGTTTTTCTAGTAATGTTAAATATCAACGGGAGTATCAAGACAATTAGAAAGAAAATCACTAGGTCTTAGCCGACCGCCATTTACCACTATTTAAAAACAATTTTTATAAACACTAAAAACCTTGAATCCTCGACTTCACATTACTTCTCATTTCTCTTACCACCATATACTGCTTTTCCCATTTTCTTCCGCCACCGCTATGTTTTTTCCTTCACTGCCGCAACTCACCAACATGGGGCCATCCAACGGTGATATGAGTTCAGACGCCACTGATTCGCATCTTTGGAGCTTCAATTCGTCTCTCCAGGAGCCAGGGGTAGAGCCAAAAAATCAAATGAAGTGGGGCTAATTTTTTTTGGGGCTTAAATAGAATAGGTCAAGTCGGGTTGAATCTTATCCGATCAAATAGACACGTTCAATTGCGATAGAAATGAGAAGAGTAAAAAATAAGTTAAATCAACAACAAGTATATTGCTTTATAAAATAATTGTAATAATCATTGTCTAAAACCGATAATTTGAAGGAAAAAAATATCCCTTGACATTAGTTAAAATTTTAATTTTAATTTTTTTATTTCTTGATTGACCAACAATCTAGAAAAATATTAAAATTAAAAAAATAATTATATTACATAATTATAAAAATATATATTAAAAAATTATCTAAAATATTAATAAAGATCAATTAAAATTTACAAAGTTACATTAATGTTATTTGGGGTAATTTTAAGCAGGGTCGAATCCCATAATAAACTTTTTTTTCTTTTGATTTTTAAAAGTAAAATTGAAAAGGAATTTGGTAATCGAGATTCAAAGCTTTTGACACATGAGAGAAAATCTCTATTTCTGTCGATTGATCTACGATGATTTTATGTATTGTTTCAAAAGCAAATATAATTACAGAGTATAAAACAAAAAAATACATATATAATTATTATTTTTGTAAATTATGGAGGGATCATAGCCCCCTGATCCCCCTTGGCTCCGCTCCGAGCGCGCGAGTTGGGCCATTAACTCCCTCATTGTGCTGCCCTATCTTTCCCTCGATTCTCTTAGCCAAGTGATAGAGTGCTTGGCTAACATGAATAAGGAGGTTGTAAAAATCATCCTGCTGGACAAGAGGGAGTTTTGGGAGAATAAAGACTTATCCGATCTCGTCGACGATTATTTGGAGAGTAGTCTCTTGACCCTAGATTTATGTGATTCACTCGATTCGTGCCTTTAACTCGCCGCACACATCGAGTTCACCATCATTGGTGCCCTAATTTTTTAATTTGGAGAGGTTGCAACTAGCAGCCCACTAATTTTTTAAATTAATTTTTTAATTTAAAACGGAGATAGCAACCACACTCGGTACCACCGCTACCGATACTATCCTCATCGATTATGCGAAGATAGTGCTAGTAAAGGCTGCCCCCTACAGCTATCATAGTAGCATCACCACCGTACACCTCTAAAAACCACACAAATTGGTTGTATGAGGTATGTCGATATGTTGCTATTCGGTTCAAAACCAATTTCAAAGAAGGTACTCAACCCACAGTCACACCAAGGAAGACGAAGTTAATACTAAAAAAAATAATTAATACTAATTACTTAAGATGGGCGACCAAATATGATAAGACGAGTTGGAGACGTCGTATTACGATTAAGGATATATAAAATTATATGGGACAAACATTTTGGATAGACGGAGGGTAAGATATACTAGTGGTTATATGATATTTACTTGTTTATATATTTATTCATTTATTTATTTATTCAAGTATGAATTTATTTATGCATACTTCTATTTTTATTTTATTTCTAATTTTTTACCAATTGGGTCTCAACGAAAATAATATTTTCATCTTTTTTAGAGGTGTGGTATGACGACGTATATTCCATCTTCCCTAAACCTGCATAGGAACAAAATTTATTGGGTATAATTGATTTGGCTGACCAAATATGAACATGTATTTCGAATTTAAGGATCGATCCTAATCAAAGCCCAATAAGTATCTAAGTAGGTTATTTCACAAAAGCCCATCAAGTATGACACCCACTTGGAAGTTCATGCCAGTTCACTTTCGACTTCGATTGCGGAGAAAACCCTAAAATTCGCAAGTTCTTTTCTCTCCCTCGTTTTCCTTCCCCCCGTAAAATTGAAAGAGAAGAGAAATCGCGGTTCCTTTGGAAAGTTTCGGGCTGTTAGTGCTGTAATCTGCTTATTGATTCAAGTAATCGATGTTCTGGTTATTCGTTTCTTCTGCGTTTGTTGATTCATTGGCTTAATGGCCGTATGTGCAGTTCATAGAATGTGGTATTGGCTTGATGTATCCCTTTCTTCAGCCTAAAATTGTCCCAGATTAAGATTTCGTACTTTAAGTGATGTGATTCTGGCTTTTGTTGTGCCAATTGTGGGTCTGGGTTTCATACTGATGTGCACTTGTGTTCTAGTTGGTGCGCGTGGTAAACCCCGGACTAGATTGAATAAAAGAAGATTTGCGTTCCGACTAGAATATCAGAATTTTGTATGGGGAAAAGAAGAACGATATTTTTTGGACAGCTCCAATAGCTTTTCATGCAAATAGTTACCGTAGCATGGCGATGGTAATATTGGCCCTTAGAGAGTATACATTCCGTGCTTCAATAGAGATTCTTTTCCAACAAAATTTAAGCATTAGGCCTTTAGCGATTTGCTGTCTAATCATGCTCCTATATTCTCTATCACTCTCCAACTACTCTACCTTTGATTCATACTAGGATACACATATTTACTTCGTAATGCTACTTAATAGACTGAGATTTCAGTGAATTGTCTACACTATGATAAGACACCGAGATTTGTGATGCATCTTCCAAATTTCTTCATTCAATCAAAACCATCCTTCCTTAGCAGCTTTTTCTGGTAGAACATGATCTTGTATCTTTTTTCAAATATTGTCTCCTCTATCTGATTGTCTTAGTTCGTCTGCTAATGAGGTTCCCTGTTGGTTTTTTTTATCATAATTGAGCTACTACGATTACCGGCTCATTTTCTTTTATTTAGGATTTGGCCTTAAGCATTCAGTTAATCTTTGCTTTGACACCATGCATTTAATATCTGTAGATGTTTTTTTATGCAACAGTTTATCCACCATGCATTTAATATCTGTAGCTGTTAACTGGCTAAATGCTGTAGTATGTATGAATCACCTTTTTTGTAAGAATTGAGAAAGTCTCTATTTATTTGAAAAACTTAATAGGAGGTGGAGACTTGTGTTTCTTTCTGTACGATATTGTCATGGGCAGGAGCCGATCTACTGCTTAAACATGGGCTGCTGGAATTAAGAAATGGATAATGATTTCATTTGTGCATTGAACTATTGTAATTGGTAGGTATTGATGTTCCTCCTGTAACATCTGTAATTAATCGGAACTTATTAAAATGCGGTTGTAAGCTGACAGGACCTGTTTAATGCAGTGAAATCATTGCTATGAGTTGTTCCTAGTTTTTTGTTTGATGGGTTATTGTGGAATTTGACTCGCTGGATTGTTTATTTCTTATGTAAATTGAGATGCAAATCAGCTGTTGGATTGTTTATTTCTTTATCAGGAAAAACAAGAACATGCAGTGCATATTTATTCACTGTTTGATGGGTTCTTGTGCTGGCTGGCTAACTTTGTTTGGGACTATGGTGCACAAAAAAAGAAGAAGATGATTACTCGCATCTTGATTCACTTTGACATGATGCGATGCATTTATTTTTCTTTAAGTTGCTTAAATATCCAACCATATATTTCTTTGTCTCGCATATGTTCATTCAACCATTAGCATTATAGTTTATTTGGCATTGGCTTCTACTTTCAACCATGGACATTATAGTACATGTCTCGCATTTGTTCATGCTGACATCTTTATGAATTCATTCTATCAAAATCTTTTGAATTAGATTTTAACTGTATTTGGATTTTGGCTATTATTTGATTTTGAACCTTTATTTTCTTGAAATGTTGATTGTTTATTCTTTCAAAAAATTAATTCTGTTTGACTTCTAAGTTCTAGATGGATTGATGTGTTTGTGGAAAAGAAAAACGACCAGCCTCATTTATCGCTTCTACTCATCATGGTAACACGGAAGAAGAGACTCTCTCTCTCTTGAAGATAATGAAATAGAAGCAAATTTATTATAGGCAAGTGAAATACCCACAATACCCACTAATAGTCAAAGTTCATCAGCACCAAAGAAGAAGTGAAAGATGAAAAAATGCTCTGAAGTCTGGCAACACTTTGAGGAGGCTGGTGAAGATGAGAAAGCTGAGGAAGTGGCTTCCTGTAATTACTGCAGGAAACTTGTTGGATGTGATAGTAGGAAGGCATGAACCAACAGTTTGTGGAGCCATTTTAAAAATTGTTCCAAACTAGAACATCATGGTCAATAGAAAATTGACAAGTACCAACAACAGTTTACTGATGATGGTACAACAGCCACGAAGAACCAATTGGGTAATCTTAGAATGAATAAATTGGATACTAAAAGGATCAGGCGGTCACTTGCAGTGTTCATCATTATGGATGAGCAACCGTTCTCAATTGTGCAGAAGGCAGGATTGATCAATTATTCAAAGACGCTCGAGCCGAGATTCAAGATGATTTCTTGAAGGATAGCAGGTAGAGATTGCATGGGAGTGTACCTGTCGGAGAAGAGACTTTTGACGAATATTGTGAAGGAGTTGAGTCCAAGGGTTTGCTTGACTACGGACACATGGGCATCTATTCAAAACATGGTTTATATGTGTGTTATAGCACATTTTATAGATCATGACTTCAAATTGCACAAGAGGATCATCGAGTTTAAAAGAGTTACTGTTCACTCAGGTATTACACTTTACTTTCTTTGATTGTTGTATTTGTTTTAAGCTATAATTGCTGATGTTTTCCCTTAATACACAAGTTTATCACTATCTTACGTGTTGGAGGGAATATTGAATGATTGGGGTATTGATAAGGTGTTAACAATCACCGTCGATAATGCATCAAACAACAACACATTACTGAATCAACTGAGGGGTAGGCAGATCGAGAAGTTTGGGCGTGTAGAGGGTGGTTTATTGGAGGGACACAGCAACATTCACATGAGATGTGCTGCACATGTCCTAAATTTAATTGTGAAGGAAGGTTTGGTTGATCTAGATAGATCAATGTCGAGAATGCGATTTATGGTGAAGTTTGTCAAATCTTCGCCACATCGAGAAAACATTTTTATGCAATATGTTGAGAAGGTTGGCTTGGAGGAAACAGGGCAGGGTTTCTTGCAGATGAATGTGATGACAATGTGGAACTCTACCTACATCATATTGATATCTATTCTAAAGCATAGTGAAGTATTTGAGTAGATGTTGGCTCATGAAGTTGCTTTACGAGTGTACCTGGATGAAAGTAGAAAGGAAGGGAAAAAATATTTGTGGTGGGCCAGCCTACGAGTACCGATTGGGAGCGCATCAAGATCTTTATTTAATTCTTGTCTTTCTCAGCCTCTAAGACTTGCACCGCACACATTTTTTTCGAGGAGGTGTTTA
Organism: Pinguicula moranensis; assembly: GCA_028565015.1. Lineage (NCBI taxonomy): Eukaryota > Viridiplantae > Streptophyta > Magnoliopsida > Lamiales > Lentibulariaceae > Pinguicula > Pinguicula moranensis. Next base: position 902 of record JAOWBN010191408.1, on the reverse strand, counting down.
ATATTAAGATGCAGCTAGATAGATTCAAAGAGAGTGAAGATCTCCTCTTTAAGGGTATGGCGGCGCAGATGCTCAATAAGTATTTGAAGTACTAGGGAGAGTTTGAACAGGATGATCCAGATTAATCTATTCTGAGATTCATAGGTATTGTTATAGTTATTTGATATTTCTCTTCTTATTTTTTAACGAGTTTCTTCTTATTTATTTTATATAAGGTGTTTTTTTCCTTATTTTTATATGATCAAGTTTTTACTTGTCGCAATAGTTCTTGAACCAAAGTGTAAGCTTGAATGATTTAAATTCTTTTTGCCGAGAATTCTTAGCCATGAGGAGAGTGAGAAAGCCATTGAATTGGCTAAGACTACAACAGAAGAGCTATTTTGCCCAATACAGTTCATTATACGGAGCATCTTTTTCTTCTACCACTACGACTACGAGCCAAGGTGGGTCTGTGACTGATTTTGGGGTGACAAGGCTTGGGTGCACTTCAAACATTCTGAAGGATTGGAAAGAAAAGGTCCGAACTACTCAATGCAATAAACAAACCGAGTTGGAACTATATTTCAAGGAAGGATTAGAAGACACTGACAGTATATGCTCCGTATTGGATTGGTGGAAAAAGAATCAATTGAAATATTCTGTGCTTGTTAGAATGTCAAGAGATATTTTGTCAATATCAATCACAATTGTGCCCTCGGAGGCTGCATTTAGCACAGGCGGATGTGTACTAACTGTATTTTGAAGTTCGATGGCACCCAAGACTGTTGAGGGTTTAATATGTGCTCAAGATTGACTGAAAGATAAGGAAGAAATATTCTTTCATGGCAATGAGACGGAGGATCCAGAGAGTTACTTAATTAACATAGGTATGTTGTTTTAATCAATTTTTATATACTAAATAT
>JAOWBN010191397.1:0-15706 GCA_028565015.1 Pinguicula moranensis | reverse complement strand
TCGCGTCTCCCTTAGTTGGACGTTGGTGTCGGGGCCCCGATCCTAGAATCTTGGCTCATTTTAATCTCTCTCTCTCGCTCCCATAGGCCATTGTTGTGACTTGGGAGTGCGGCTCTACGCTGGTGGAACTTGGAAGGAATACAACATTACCATTCTCGAGGTGTTGCAGGCTTACAACTGTAAGTTTATTTAGATATGTGAGATTGGCCATTTGGGGATTTCGTGTGATGGGGGCGAATTTAGGGTTTCAAATTTGGTCATATTTGGGAATGTCATGTGATTTTATCATTTCAAATCACACGAATTTTAGGGTTTCAAATCACAGTTCACAGTTCAGTATGAAGTTTTGCATTTAATGTGAATTTTTGAGGTTGTTTTTTCTCTAGCACATTTCTGTTGTATGAAATTTTGAGGTCTCTAATGTAATCTACTCCTTACTATCACGGTTGAGTGTTGAGGTTGTTTTTTCTCTAGCATATTTCATGATTGGTTGAGTTGTAGTTGGAGTGAACTCTGTTCTTAAAGTTTTTCATGACTTGTAAGTTTTGTCATGACTTGTAAATTGTAAGTAGCACAGATATGTTCTAATTTTTTTTTATGACTTGTAAGTTGTACAGATACGTATGGATACCCTAAAACATGCCAATTACAATTTACAGTATACCTCTGTATGCATTGTTTCTGTTAGTATCAAAAAAGGGTTTGTGTTTGTAAAAATCTTCTTTCGAGATATGTACACAGAGATATGCATTGTTTGATAGTGTATCATATGTTCTTATGTTGTGCTTATGATGTGTACATATTGTAGTTAATATGTTTTGTTTTCTATATAGAAAAATGGACGTTGATAGAAAAATTGAAGAATATATTTCACAACATGGGAATGATATTGATGGAGAAGAAGATGATGATATGTTGGATGAGTTGGGTGATGTACATCTGGATTTTTCAAAAGGAACATGAAATACGTTGATGAGCCGACTTTATATCTAATAAATGCAGACTATTTGAGTCTGATTTGGCTCAATAAAGATGATGGGACACGCCTTTTATACATACTTTCCTTCCTTTTGTAGAAATAGTTCATTAATTGTTTTTTGAGAGAAAAGGAAGAGAAACAACCCTAAAAGCAGAGGTTTTGCCTCAATTATCCAAAGTGTGACACCAGCTCCTGATCAAATGACCATACAAGGTGATACGTATACACATCTTTGCACACCACACTTCGTAGGCGGACAAATATTCCCCTGCATAGTACTTGAAGCTTTCATGAGAAGCTACCGAGTGGTGTAAAAGGCAGAAACCAACGCAAAGATGCAATAACTCGGGGTGATTATTGAAAAAGGGTTCGAGTCACCTTCTTGGATCTTTTGGCTAAAGGGAGAACCAATCTGATTCTCTATTTCTCTTGGATGAACTTAGTATTGTGTGTTAGTATAACGGCTCATGCCATAAGCATGAGCTAAACCTTTGAATCCATGGGTGAAATAACTCGGGGTGATTATTGAATGTTTACCATCTTTTAGTTGTCTTTATGGAGTTTGATCTTGCTGCTCTTCATCTTCGTCTATTTATATTTAGCCAACGTAAGTATATGCACTAAGTGTAATGGGAGGTCGAGAGACACAAGTTATGTTAGGCATAGTAAGGTCCACATCGATTGCTATAGCATCAGAATGACTATAGAATCGGTGCTATCGTGTGAGAATCACTTAAGAGTAATGTCTCTGGTTTGTTTGAATGTGAAATCAGAAGATGCACATCTATAAATCAAAGAAAGACGCATACAACTCGAGAGAGATAAGGATCTAGGATAGGTGAATTTGATTGGCACAATAAGATAATCGATGCATGACTAATCAAACTATAATTTTACCCGAGGGACTCGAGTGGTGAAGTTGCATTCCCCTGGATGTTTTAATCCTCTAAACTTAAATTACCTTCATTTCCTTTGCTCATTGCTTAGTTTGTAGATGAATGAATAGATTAGTATCAACTTCAACCCAATTTTATTTGGTTCAAATTGCACGAAGCTTGTGAGTGTGTGTTAGTGATTGCTTATCCCAATTCTCGTGGTTCAACATCCTTATCATCACTTTATTATTTGAATGACTTGTACACTTGCAATTAAAGTGCAACAAGTTTGTGCGCATCAAGTTTTTGGCACCATTGCCGGGGATTTGCAGCTCAAACAAGATTAACGCCAAACAAGTTTTAGCTAGATTGAACCTTAATTTCTTTTGTTTTTAAATGTTGGAACTCTGTTTGCAGGTATTGTACGAATCCCTCAGGGAGTGACTCCTCTAGCATAGAGTTTGACTCAGAAATTGAAAGAACCTTTCCAGATAGAAGGAGAGCGCAACATAGAGAAAGTGACATAATGCAACGCCAGGAAAATGAGGACAGAAACCAAAGGAATGTAGTTGTAATCCAGAATGAATATGATGTTCCCATGAAGGATTTTGCCCTGCCTCGTGCAGATGAAGCAGTTTCCTCCATCAGGAGACAAGCAATTCAGGAAAACAACTTCGAGTATGCAGGAGTGACTTCATATGCGATCAAACTAAGTTTATTATCATTCTCATTCAGGTACAAAGCAAAGAGATGGTTGCAAGATTTACCCCAGACTCAATACACACTTGGGAAGACCTGAGGAAGCAATTCCTCATTCAATTCTTTCCACCCTCCATGACAGCAAGACTATTGAGTGGAATTGCATCATTCAAACAGAGAGACATGGAATCATGGGAAATATTCAAGGATTTACTGAGGAGTTGTCCAAACTATGGATTACCACGCTAGAGGCAAATCCAAGCATTCTATAATGGACTAGATAACACCGCCAGAAGAGAAATAGATGCAGCAGCCAATGGCACGTTCATGGAAAAATCATTTAATGAAGCTTACACACTTTTAGAAGCCATGGCTCAGAGCAGTTATAGATGGCCTACTGAGAGAGAAAGTAGCAAATTGGAGGAAGATATGAAGTAAATAGGGTGGATAAACTGATGGCTGCAATGCACGTGATGAGCTCAAGGATTGAAACCTTATTTAGTCAAAATGGAGCACTAAGACCAGTAATGGCAGTTCAACCATTCTCCTGTGAGATGTGTGGAGGACCACACCACAGAGATCAGTGTCATGAGCTATCATCAATGGATAATATCACCATGGAGCAACTGAATTATGTATCCAATCAGCCAGATACCAAAACTTCAATCCCCGGAAGAATGATCATCCAAATTTTTCATAGAGTAACAATCAAAATGTGTTGAACTCTCCGGGACATATGCCATTTCAAGGACCAAGGCCTTTCCAAGGTCAACAATAGATACAGAGGCCACAAGGAAACCCACAACAACAACACTTGTCATTAGATGATCTGATCACTCAAATGGGATTTATTGCAAAGAACAACCAAAACCTTCAAGATTTAGTGGCATAATTAGCCACCGCTTTGCAAGGATTTATACAAAAAATAAGGGCTAACTTCAAGGATCAGACAGTATCTATGAGGAATCTGGAAGTTCAGGTTGGACCGTTAGCAAAGCAGTTCGCAGAAAGAACCCCTTGAACATTGCCAAGCAACAATGAAGTGAATCCTAAGGAGCAATGCAAAGCTATAACCCTGGGAACTGGAAAAGAGGTAGAAATTATGCCCAAGGATACTCCACCAACAAAAAAAGAAGAAGCCACGAAGTCTGAATAAGTTATACCTCAAAACGAGAAAGAACATAAAATACCAGTTCCATTCCCACAGAGATTAAAAAAAGGGAAATTGGACAAACAGTTCCAAAAGTTTTTGGATATTTTTAAAAAACTACATATTAACATTCCATTCGCAGAAACTTTGGAGTCGATACCATGATACGCAAAGTTTATTAAGGACATTTTATCCAACAAGAGGAAATTTGAAGATTATGAGACTGTGGCACTCACAGAAGAATGCAGCGCCATCCTCCAAAAGAAGTTGCCACCGAAGCTAAAATATTTAGAGAGTTTTACTATCCCCTGTTCCATTGGAAATTTCACATTTGTTATGGCTTTGTGTGATCTAGGTGCAAGCACTAATCTTATGCCTCTGTCGATTTTTCAGAAGCTGGGATTAGGTGAAGCTAGGCCCACAACAATCTCCTTACATCTAGCAGATAGATCCATAAAGTACCCTAGAGGAATCATTGAAGATATCCTTATCAAAGTGAGTAAATTTATCTTTCCGACTGATTTCATTGTTCTGGATATGGAGGAAGATAAAGACATCCCCATTATTCTGGGAAGTTTATTTCTAGCAACAGGAGGCACCCTCATTAATGTCCAAAGAGGAAAGCTAATCTTCAGAGTCTAAGGGGAAGAGGTTAAATTTAATGTGTTTCTGGAAATGAAACAACATGACCATAAAGAATATTATTTGAGTGTTGAGGCTATTGAATAATTCAACCAGCCTGACTACGCATATCAATAGAGTGATCTAAAAAATTGTTTAGTCAGTTCTGATCCCCTTATCCTAGAAGAGCCTGGAATCAAAGAATATACCAATTGGTTGGATGCTAATGAAAGTCATGAAAATGCCTATTTTTGAAAATTTGGGATAACGTTCAGCATCCCAGAGCACTTCAATCCAGCAACCACCAATTTCGGAGCTCAAACCATTGCCCACACATTTGAAGTATGTATTCTTGGGCACTGTTGAAACTTTGCCAGTGATCATTTCAAGTTATCTTTCACATCAACAAAAAGATAGTCTGCTTCGTGTGCTCAGAGATCACAAGTGTGTCATAGGATGGACCTTGGCAGATATAAAAGGAATCAGTCCATCAGTGTACTTGCACCTAATATTGTTAGAAGAAGGAAGCAAACCAGTGATAGCTTCCCAAAGAAGATTGAACCCTATTGTGAAAGAGGTAGTTAAGAAGGAGATTCTGAAATGGCTGGATGGTTGGTATATCTCATCTCGAGTAGTAGCTGGATCAGTCCAGTCCAGTGTGTCCCAAAGAAAGGAAGAATGATAGTGGAAGTCAATGAGCAGAATAAACTTATTCCCAAACGGACAGTCAATGGATGGAGAATCTTTATGGATTGCAGAGCACTGAACAAGGCCACAAGAAAGGATCATTATCCATTACCTTTTATTGATCAAATGTTAGATTGATTAGCAGGACACAAGTTTTACTGCTTTGTGGATGGATACTCTGGATATAACCATATTTATATAGCACCTGAAGACCAGGAGAATACTACATTTATCTACCCCTATGGAACATTTGCATTCCGCCAAATGCCATTTGGGCTTTGCAACGCTCCAGCCACCTTTTAGAGATGCATGACCTCCATTTTCTCTGTTTTGGTGGAGCGCATCATTGAAGTCTTCATGGATGACTTCTCTGCGGTGGGATCATCATTAGAAAAGGTACCTGCAAAATTTACAATTGGTGCTGACAAGGTGTGAAATTTCAAATTTATTACTGAACTGGGAAAAATGCCACTTTATGGTACATGAAGGAATTATGTTGGCACACAAGGTGTCAAGTTTGGGGATAGAAATTGATAGGACAAAAATAAAAGTTATTGCCAAAATGCCACCACTAACTTCTGTTAATAGAATTAGAAGCTTCTTGGGCCATGCGGGTTTTTACAGATCACCAGCCACTATGCAAGCTATTGGAAAAAGATTCAAATTTTTTGAGGATAACTATTTGAAGGCATTCAATTTCTTGAAAAATAAGTTGACCAATACACCTATCATTGATACACCTGACTGGAGTGAACCATTTGAAATCATGTGTGATACAAGCGACTACGCAGTAGGAGCAATTCTTGGCCAGAGGAAAAATAAAGTATTTCGCACAATTTACTATGCAAGTAGAACATTGAATGCATCTGAAATTAACTATGCCACCACAGAAAATGAGTTGTTAGCAGTAGTGTTTGCATTTAACAAATGCAGACCCTACATTTTGGGAAGCAAAGTAGTAGTGTATACTGATCACTCTTCTATCAAATATCTCATGCTGAAACAGGATGCTAAGCTAAGGTTGATCAGATGGATTTTGCTCCTACAAGAGTTTGATGTTGAAATCAAAGACAAGAAGGGATCTTAAAATGTAGTGGTTGACCACCTCTCACGCCTGGAAAATCTTACTGGAGGTGACATGGACAAATTACCAATCAATGATTCTTTCCTAGATGAATGACTGTTGGCTATCAAAGAAGTACAAAGCCCTGGTTTGCAGATATTGCAAATTATCTTGCATGCAGGATTATTCCCTATGGATCATCATGGAAACAATAGAAGAGATTATTCTCCCTAGTAAAGTCATTTTTGTGGGATGAGCCTATATTGTACAAATACTGCTCATATCAAATAATTCGCAGATGTGTTCCAGAAGAAGAAATGTATTCCATTTTAACTCACGTGCATTGGAATGTGGGGGACACTTTGGAGTCAAAAGAACCGCAGTCAAGATACTGCAGAGTAGATTCTATTAGCCTAAACTATTCAGAGATGCACATGTGTTTGTGACCAAGTGTGATAAATGCCATAGAATGGGGAAAATCTAAAAAAGGAATGAAATGCCTCAGCAAAGTGTGCTGGAAGTTGAAGTCTTTGATGTATGGGGACTTGATTTTGTGGGGCCATATCCTTTGTTCGTGGGGCAAAAGTACATATTGGTAGTAGTAGACTACGTTTCCAAATGGGTTGAGGCAATAGCCACACCTTCCAGTGATGCAGCAGTGGTGCTGAAATTTCTACGCAAAAATATCTTTTCAAGATTTGGAACACCCAGATGCATTGTAAGTGATGGAGGATCACACTTCTGCAACAAATTATTTAAAGCATTATTGAGAAAATATGGAGTTCGCCATCGCACTTCATTGGCATATCATCCGCAGTCTAATGGTCAAGCTGCTATATCAAACAGAGAGATCAAAATAATTTTAGAAAAAATAGTGAGCACATCCAGAAAAGATTGGACATTAAAACTAAATGATGCACTTTGGTTTATAGGACTGCCTACAAAACACCCATTGGCATGTCTCCCTATTGTCTGGTCTATGGAAAAGCTTGTCATCTACCTGTAGATATGGAACATAGAGCCTACTGGGCCATGCACAACTTGAATTACAGCATGAAGGCTGCAAGAAAAAAGAGATTGTGGCAGTTAAGTGAACTGGACAAGCTGAGGAATGATGCATATGAGAATGTCAAAATTTACAAGGAGAAGACAAAAGCTTGGCATGATAAACACATACTCAGGAGCCACTTCCAAACAGGCCATAAGGTACTCTTGTTCAACTCCAGACTCAAATTGTTTGTAGAAAAATCAAAATTAAGATGGTCTGGTCCTTTTGAGATCACACAAGTATTTCCATATGGAGCCATAGAGATTGCGCATCCTGACAAAGGTACCTTCAAAGTGAATGGACAGTGGCTTAAGCCATTTGATGAAGGTGGTGATATGTTAGAGAGGCTCAATGCCTCTGCTCACTGTAGCAGTTCCACGGTGTCTAGCTAAAAACAATAAAGAAGCGTTGCTTGGGAGGCAACCCAAGATCTTTTGTTTTGCACCACTCAGGGATGTACCCTTAACCCTTCTACTTACTTAATTCCATCAACAATATCATGCTATACAGTGTGTTAAGTTTTGGGAAGGGCAGTTATAAGTCCCCCAGTGGCAATAATTGTTATTTATGTCTATTAAACTGTTAATTTAATTTTATACGTTTTGGTTAGTCATCACAGTCTAATACGTTTTGGGATATCTAGCAGGTAACCTATATTAACACAATAACTAGGAAGATTAAGCAATAATAAAAATGGAGCAGGAAATACGAGAAGAGGCATCAATTTCTCACTCACTGCCCATGATCAGCACGTCTAATTGATACACAATTACCATAATGGGTAGTTATTTTTATTCAACCACGTTCAGCCCAATAACAGCTACAGTAAAGGCCATGAATTAATGTTTAGGTCCTGATATAAAAACGCGATCGTTGTCCCACCTAGAGCAGGAACTCAATTTCAGACAGTGACTAACCCTAAACGCCAAAATCATCTTGGGACCACTGTGTAGTTCGCGTTACCCCAGAACTTGTCTGAGCGCATATTTTCTACGGTGTTTTGCAGTAAGTAACAGCTAACTCGAACTCATTACTCTGGTATTCTTAGAATTTAGCAAGCATACCATCTAAGAAAGCGAATATCACTAAGTCTAGTGTTACTAAAAAATTTGCGAATGCCATTGCAAGGGATTTCTTTGATGCTACTGTGGGTGTATTGGATTTGATACGGGAAAAAGGGTTTTGCTTCTGGATGCATGCCTACTATCAGGAAAGCTATTAAGGATCTTTATTGGATTCAATTTCTTAGAACTCCAACTGAATATGCACCAAATATGGTACAGGAATTTTATGCTAAATTGGTTGTCATGAATGACTTCAAAGTATACGTTAGAGGGATTTGGGTATCATTTAACTTGGCGGAGATAAATCAGGTGCATAATCTTGTGTGCCTAATTGAGGATGAATTCTCGAAGTTCAATGGGGAGTACCCTGATCTGGCTGATGTGGCTGAATATCTGTGTTCTCTGGGAATGGCCTGGAAGATGACTACAAGAAACAAACCGATTGAATTGGGAGTTAACAAGTCAGATTGTCGTGTCACTATTCTCATGCGACACTTATTCATATGCACAAGGATGATGCCAATTACCAACATTGAGGACATCAAGTTGAAGAAGATGCAGCTCATATATGCTATTGAAACTGGTTCAGCATTCATGTAGGGAAGGTGATTTACAAGGACATAATGGAGAGTTTGGTTGCCCTGGAGAAGTGCCCCAATTCACTGCACTTCTTTTTCTTGATAACTATGATGTGTCTGAAGGCTGGGGTAACGCTGGGTAAGGATGAGATGTTGTTTCCCCCTACTCTGGATATCACCCCTACTCTGATAAGCAAGTTGGGCGCTTACTCTGATCGTCGAGCCATCAAAACTAAAGCTACCCCGGCGAAACCTATTGCGCCTACCACCTCCAAGTCCAAAGGTAAAGCCAAAAGGGCAACTCCTAGTCCTCCTCTACAAGTACAAACCCCTCGCCATAAGATCAAGAAGCCTGCACCAATCATATTTCCAATAGTTGCTGCTACAAATCAAGACTAGTGGGAGACCTTTATGGACTACTCTTATTGCTGCATCTCTGCAGTGTACACAAATATGGTGCTGATGTCCACAATGAAGGGTGTTTAGTTTCTTATTAGCCCACTGCCACCTTCACTAATCTTTACTCCATCTGCACCACCAAGCGAGGCAGCTACTGGGACTTGTGATGAAGAAGAAGAGGAAGAGGAGGAGGAGAAGTAGGAGAACTAAGATGAGGATGAGGATGATAGGGCACATACCTACAACATGGTGGGATCAGAATCTGAATGAAGTATGGCTCTGCATGCTTTCACGGGAGTATTGCTTGAACTCCTATTTTCTTTATACACTGGGGGTAGTGTATGATAAGTTTGGGGATAGGGAATTAACTTATTGTTGAACCTTGCACTTTTGTTTTCTTTGTTACTGATCTGAACCTCAAATGTTTTGATCTGTGTAGTACTGTACTACATGTTTATGCCTATGTACTACTTTTGTTGTATGGTGTAGCTATTGTTCTTTTTGCCTTTAGGATCATTACCATACTTTTGCCGAAACAACAACTACATAAGAGAAATCGACAAAGGACATAACTGGGGAAAGTGATTTCAAGAGGAAAATTTTTATTTTGGGGAAGGTACCCGACTTTAGGCAAAGATTGATAGAAAAATTCAAGCACCTTTATTCAGTTCAAGAGTAACCCCTCTGAGCCTAAACCAAGATTGGGACAACTGATAGATAGGAAAAAGCAAAAACAAAACAAAAAGAGAAGAATTATATTCTGTTTTCGAAGGATAGCTAAACAATTGCTTTTATGCACTCAAAGATAGAATTAGTTGTCCCAAAACAAAAGAAAAGAAGAGCATTTTGATGTGTATAGTACTCCTGTATTGTCAGTTATGTAATACCATAAGGTTTAATATTTGACTCTGATGGAAGAAATATGTATCGACTTTCAAAATATTGTCTATCCCTATCGCTGACTGTCTAGTCATGGCAAAAAGAGGGGGAGATGAAAAAATTAAACTTAAAGAAAAGTTGGGAGGAAAGATCTTTTAAGTCTAAGTTTGAAGAAGGGAACTAAACCTGAAAGTGAGAAAACCCCCACAGTTCTAGCCATAGTTGACACCTCTATGTATGAAGTAACACAAAAGTTGGTAATGACTGCAAGCATAAGAAGCTGCACTTGTACATGCATGACTCGGAGTTAGGTGTCCACCTTTCGACACATATCCTCACTTGTGCATTTATGTTTTTTATGATCAGTTTGCTTAAGGATAAGCAATGATTCAAGTTTGGGGATGTTGATGAGCCAACTTTATACCTAATAAATACAGACTATTTGAATCTGATTTGGCTCAATAAGGATGATGGGACAGCCTTTTATACCTGTTTTTCTTCCTTTTGCAGAAACAGTTCATTAATTGCTCTTGAGAGAAAAGAAAGAGAAACAACCCCAAAGCAGAGGTTTTGCCTCAATTATCCAAGGTGTGACACCAGCTCCTGATCAAATGACCATGCAAGGTGATACGTACACACATCTTTGCGCACCACACTTGGTAGACGGACAAATGTACTCCTGTATTGTACTTGATGTTTTCACGAGAAGCTATCGAAATGGTATAAAAGGCAGAAACCAATACAAAGAGAGAAAACATGTACGGGAGTCGTACTATGGAAGAAAAAGGGGTTCGAGTCACCTTCTTGGATATTTTGGCTAAAGGGAGAACCAATCTGATTCTCTATTTCTCTTGGATGAACTTAGTATTGTGTGTTAGTATAATGGCTCATGCAATAAGCATGAGCTAAACCTTTAAATCTAGGGTCACAATGTAACCCTTGAGGAACTCAGGGAGATTATTGAATGTTTACCATCTTTTAGTTGTCTTTATGGAGTTTGATCTTGTTGTTCTTCATCTTCGTCTATTTATAATTAGCCAACGTAAGTAGATGCACTAAGTGTAATGGGAGGTCGAGAGACACAAGTTATGCTAGGCATAGTAAGGTCCACATCGATTGCTATAGTATAAGAATGACTATAGAATCGTTGCTGCCATGTGAGGATCACTTAAGAGTAATGTCTCTGGTTTATTTGAATGTGACATTGAGATATGCTCATATATAAATCAAATAAGGATGCTTACAACTCGAGAGAGATAAGGGTCTAGGATAAGTGGATCCGGTATGCACAATAAGATAAGCGATGCGTGATTAATCAAACTATAATTCTACCCAATGGACTCGAGTGGTGAAGTTGCATTCCCATGGATGTTTTAATCTTCTAAACTTGAATTGCCTTCATTTCATTGCATTTTAGTCATCTTTGCTCATTGATTGGTCGGTAGACTAATGGATAGATTGGTATCAACTTCAACCCAGTTTTATTCGGTTCAAATTGCATGAAGCCTGTGAGTGTTAGTGATTATTTATCCCAATCCTCATGGTTTGACATCTTTATATTCACTTTATTACTTGAGCGACTTGTACACTTGCAATAAAAGTGCAACAAGTTTGTGCACATCATCAGGTCGGGTTGGCACAAGTATATTAGACGTCACACCATTCTCAGTACCTCTCTTTGTCAACCGACTCGCCTACATCAGCACACAGGTTCACTCCCTATTCAATTGGTATTTTGGCAGGTTTGCATCCTAACATACTTGTCTATTTGAGCAAATCTAGAACATACTTTCTCTGAGATAACACTATTCCCTTGAACTACCTCGATCCCAAGAAAGTATCTCATTTGTCCTAAGTCTTTCACGCCGATCTCCTTGCTCAGTCTCATCTTCAACTCTGCTATCTCTCTCTCTCATCACCTGTGATAATCATGTCATCTACATAGACCACTAATATTGTGGTATGACCTTCTATGTGTCTCAGGAAGACAGTATCGTCGGTATTGATATGATGATACCCAATGCCTTCCATAGACTTCTCGAGTCTGTCGAACCATGCTCTTAGGGCTTGTTTCAGACCATATAAAACCTTTTTGAGCTTCCAAACCTTCATCTGTCTGAGCTGTGTCAAATCTTGGGGGAATATCCATGTACACCTCCTCAATTAGGTCACCAAGAAAGAATGTGTTCTTCACATCGAGCTGATACAAGTTCCATTCTTTGTTCACTGCTATGAAGACCAGAGTCTTGACTGTACTCATTTTGGCAACCGGTGCAATGATCTCATCATAATCAATGTCATAGGTCTAACTGTAACCCTTTGCTACTAGTCGAGCTTTGTATCACTACACCTCTACTTCTAGATTCTACTTCACAGTGAACACTCACTTACATCTAACAGTCTTCTTCTCAGGTGGCAATGGTACAAGCTCTTAGGTCCCATTCTTCACAAGAGCTAAGTTGTGAAGTTTTTAAAACAGGCAATTGAGTTGAAGAATAATATCACTAGAGGAGATAAGTTTAACTGAGAAGAAAATGGCATGCAAAAGATTGGACAATGTCAGAGTGTCAGTACAACGCACTGCACCCATACCAACCACTGGTAGATCAGTACCATCAACAGTTTTAACACTAGATAGGACTTCTGGAGGAGTATAGGTGCTGAACTCCATAATGATCCTGTCACGTGTGTGGATGCCTCAGAATCACAGATCCAATCTGGGGTCGCCAGTGGTAGGAAAGGATGCAAGTGCAAAGGAATTATACATACCTTGTGCAGTCAAGTGTAGGGAAGCATGAGCAACATTACCAGTTACGCCTAGTAGGGTTGGTAGACAATCGCTAGGGACTCTAAGCTCATCCTCCTCAGCATCAACAGTTAGATGTGCGTGATAACAACATCCACAACCCTGAATTTCATCTCTCATACCTTCACTACCACGATCTCCATGACCACGTTTGATCCATCCAGACTCTGTCTCTCTACTCGGTCTGAAACAAGACCTCATCACCTAGCCTATCTCTTAGTCTAGGGCATTCGATGTTCGGAATTTTGAATTCCAAGCTTGAATAATTTTTTGATAGTTCGGATCAAAATCGGTGAAGAAATTCAGTTTCTAAACTAAATTTGAATGGAATCGGAAATTTGGGTTCAGATTTGGAAATTTTTGAATTTTGATTTTTTTAAAAGCTAATTGTTATTGAAATGACGTCGTTTCGTTTATTTCAAATTACAATTTTTTGAATTCCAATTTTTTTTAAAAGCTAATTATTATTGAAACTACGTCATTTCGTTTATTCCAAATTCCAAATTTTCGTATTTCCGAGGTTCTGATCCAAGCTTGCATAGTTAAATTTCTTACTATTGTTTAGAATTCCGAATTTCAAGCATCAATTCTGAACATCAATATGGAACGGAATTGGAAACCAAAATTCCATTCCAAAATAATTCAATTCGGAACCGAAAATTGGCCATTCCGATTCTGAATTTCTAAATGCCAAGGCCTACTATCTCTCCACACTAGAAACATGTACGAGTCTTGTCATAGACACTCATATCACGTGCGGTAGGAGAATACATATTCATCCCCTGAACCAATCCAATCAACGCTTTCAAGGTATCGGGAGTGAGCTTACCCAGAGTGAGCTTATCCGTCGTTTTCTCCCTTCTCTCTCACCACCGCACACAACCACAATCACAATATCAAGTAACAAACCGCAACAACAAACAAAGCCTTCTATCCTTCACACAACAATCACCAAACTACTCAACAATCGAATCCACAAATAGCACCAACCTAAATATCCACAATGAACAACAAGCAGACTCAACAATCAGCAAGTTGGCAAAACAATCACCAACACAACACTCCAACAATGCCTCAACACGCCATACCTCATCATTCATGTCACAACAACCAATCCACTAGACGCCTAGTTGGATGCACCAAGTCTAGGAAACATCAACAATCTACAATCAACAATGCACAATGCCAACACAAGCGAAAAACAACAATATCCATCAAAACACAACACCAATCAGCCAACCAAGGTCACGAGTGTGTAGAGTAGAAAAAACTCTACTAGCTGATTTTTCTATGACGGCCCGATGAGGTGCTCAGGATGGACAGAACGTCACAAGAACGATGGTGACACTCACTAGAGCAGAAAATCAGAAGTGAAGCTGGAATCTACATATTTCACCAAAAAAATCATGAATGGAAAACTACAGTTCTAGCCAGATTCTGGTCGAATTTCATAAATTTGATCGAACCAATCGACAGAAAATAACGAGGCAAGTCAGCGACACACTCGCTATTTTTTCTCCAGCGGCAATGAACAGTTAGGAACTTGGTTTTGATTCCATGTGAATTTGAGAGATAATATGAATTGAAACTAGCTTTCTTATTAGGGTTAACACAATATATAGTCCTTTCTACTTGGGCCCAAGCCTATAACACACACTTATTAAAATAAACCCAACAACTTATTGGGGACGCGAATATAATCAATCCTCCCAACTTTCCTAAAGGTTGCATACATTGTTGGCTTACTCTAAGATGCCGGAAAGTTGGTGAAGAAGAAAGTTTTGAAGTTAGTTTTCTTCCTCTCATCCAGTTGGACAGGCGGATTCGCATCTCTTACAACCAAGGTGTAGCAGGTGAGATCTGCCACTTCAGTAACTCAAGGAGTTCCATTGTTATAGCATCTTGACTTGTTCATTTTTTTACTATAATTCATAGTGATCCAATCATCCTCATGTAACTGAGGATGTGTTGTTGAAGTTGGACCAGATTCTAGATTCACAGGGGAATCTCCCGTGGATTGAGATTGCTCCTTCATGTAATGGAGTATAGCATAAAAGGAGTAATCTCTATTCACTTCTGTTTGAGTAGAAGACCAAAATAAAAGGAAATTTCTTATCCTACTTTCCTCTGTGGTGAAATTTGCCTGGAGAAGGTCAGGTTAAACCAGCCCCTGGCCATCCGAGATGTAGATCTAATTAGAATGAATCTAATAATGAATAAATACGAAAACGGATTCGTACCTTAATGCAAAAGAGTATAGAACCGTACTATTCTGGTTGATTATATCATGAACACGAACATGAGTCTACCAGAGTCTCTTTGTAATCGACGAACTCAGATTTCCGTCTTTACAGATGATAAGGAAGCAATTCGAGAGAAACTGTATATATGATTCTGGGTCTCAACACATGAGGATATAAATAATGGTGTAGTAAATAGGCGTACTGAACGCCCTATTTATAGGAAGGAATTGGAGTCCAATCCTAACTATGGTGGCATAATCCTACCATAATAAGGACTCTCAATATTACGTGATTAACAAATAATTACTCATAATTATGGTAGTAGAATTCTATTTTTAGAATTCTTAATATTAGGTAATAAATAAATCAATTACCATAATTAAATCAATTAGACATAATATATATATATATATTTTCTAACAGCTCCCACTCGGCTACATAAGCCGTATTAAAAAATACATTTTTCAAAATCTCCCGATACTTCATACGAGAAATGAGTCATGTGACTAGAAAGTAACTAGTAGTGTCATATTAAGTCACCATCTAACTAACATGAAACTTTTAAAACGACAATACCCCAAATTCTCTCCGCATCACCGATAGCTACGTATCCCT
>JAOWBN010191386.1:0-15706 GCA_028565015.1 Pinguicula moranensis | reverse complement strand
TGAACTTGAAGTTCACAAGATTATTCATTTGCAAAATTTAGCAAATCAATTGTCAGATGCGCTTACCGACCTGAAGACGGTAACTAAGTCTCATATACCAGCTGTAAATGCTTCAATTAAACTTAATGTCCTAGAAGGACAAATTTATATAGCAAATGAGTCTAATCAATCATGAAGCGTTGAAGACCAATCAGTTCCAAAGGTAAAAATCCTCGAAAAAAGAAAAGGAGCAAACATAAAGGATGGTACATAAGAGGAAATAATATCTCCAAGGGAGATCTTTAATATTCCAGAAAAGGAAATAACATCACCAGCAGAGACCCGTAATACTCTAGAAGAGGCAAACTACATTAATGAAGAAATTCAGGTACATAAAAATGAGGAGATCTTCATAAATTATGTCGTAACGGGAAAAAGATGGAATCGAGATGGAACATACGTTGACAATATTTTTGTTTTTAATATCGCATGCGATATAATGAAAGAGAATGATGATATTGAACCTACATCAATGGAGGAATGTAGACGCATATATGATTGGCCAAAATGGAAAAAAGCAATTGCTTCAGAACTCAATTCTTTAGAGATACGAGAAGTTTTTGGACCAGTAGTTCCTATACCAAAAGGTATAAAACCAGTTGGATTTAACTGGGTATTTGTGCGGAAAAGAAATGAGAAAAGTGAAGTCGTGAGATATAAAACACGACTTGCCGCACAAGGTTTTACCCAAAGACCAGACATTGATTATGAAGAGCTTATTTGATAAGTCTGGTAATTCATGAAAAGTTTGAAATGCGACTGATTGATGTAGTGACAACCTATTTATATAACTCATTAGACAATGATATTTATATGAAAATCCCTGAAGGATTTAAAGTGTTCGAAACACAGAGTTCAAATTTTTGAGAGACTTATTCGATTAAATTGAATAAATATCTAAATGGACTGAAACAATTTGGACGTATGTGGTTCAATTGTTTGAGCACATAGTTATTAAAGGCAAACTATAAAAATGATCCAATATGCCCATTTGTTTTTATAAAGATATTTGGGTCAGAACTTGTCATTATTGCTGTCTATGTAAATGACTTAAATATTATTGGAACTCCTGAAAAGTTATCGAAGGCAGTGGCTTGTCTGAAGAAAGAATTTGAAATGAAAGACCTTGGAAAAACAAATTTGTGTTTAGGTCTTCAGAATGAGCACTTGACATATGGAATTTTTGTGCATCAATCTAATTATTTGAAAAATATGCTTAAAAGATTTTATATGAACGAAGCACATCCATTGAGTACACCAATGGTAAGATCACTTGATGTGAAAAAGGATTTATTCCGCCCTCATGAATATGGTAAAGAACTTCTTGGTCCTAAAGTACCATATCTTAGTGCAATTGGAGCACTAGTGTATCTTGCTAATAATACACGGCCTGATATATCATTTGCAGTAAATGTACTAGCAAGATATAGTTCTTCTTCAACTAGAAGACACTGGAAAGAATCAAACACGTTTTTCAGTATCTTCGAGGAGTAATGGATATGGGTTTATACTGTCCCAATGTTTCTAACCCGAAATTAATTGGTTATGCTGATGTTAGATATTTATCAGACTCACACGAAGTTAGATCTCAAACGGGACATCTGTTTACTTGTGGAGGTACAACTATTTTGTGGCATTCTATTATACAAACATTAGTCGCTACTTCCTCTAATCATGCAGAAATCCTTACAATTGATGAAGCAAGTCTTGAATGCATTTGGTTAAGAACCATAACCCAACATATTCATGGAATGTGTGGCTTGGAGACCAAGAAAAATATTTCAACTTTTCTTTTTGAAGATAATACAATTTACATTGCTCAACTAAACAAGGTTTCATTAAAGGGGATAGGACGAAGCATCACACAACAAAAACAAAAACAACAAATCTAGTATATTCCTAACTTAGTTGAATCTGGGGGGTCAGATGTACGCGGTCGGGATAAGACAATGAATATATCTCCAATTTTTTTTTTACATATGACATTCAAGAAAAGGGTGATATAAATATCAAGCAAATTCGATCAGGTGACAATCTGGCAGATTTGTTTACAAAAGCACTACCTACTGCAATTTATGAAAAATCAAAGGGATCGACATCAAGAAACTTAAAATGTGCCCAACAGGGGAAGATCATAAGATCATGTACTCATTTTCCTTCACTAGGATTTTTTTTACAGGGTTTTTTTTCTTGTAAGATTTTAATAAGACATGGTGAGATGGATATTCAAGATGGTGTGTTATAAATGTCTACAAAAGTGGATAGGAGCAATAAATATTTTTAGGTTCATTTGAATGATTGAATGTCCATATAATAGACGTAAAAGTGTGAGAAAAGTAGGAGGAAAAATGGAGAGGAGCAGAAAGAAAGAGGAGGAGAAAGAAAGAGAAGAGGAGAAAAGAAAATTTTGTGAGAAGAATTTTGAAATTATTTATTTATTTTTTTATATTTATATAAACTTACACAAATAATTCACAATAGCTTCTAAAATAATCAAAAACAAACTTTTATTTATTTTGACATCTAAAACAGTAGCTTAAATAGTAAGGGTGCAATGCCAGTGCACGTAAACGCCCTCAACTGTATAAACATAGGATAGGTCATAGGAGTAATAGAAAATTGTTTGAACTTAATGGGCCTTTTTGGGCTTCCATTTTTTTTTTTATCCCAACTGGACAAGAAACTGTACCGCTGTACGTATTATGAGCTCCACACCGGCCGATGAGATCGCCGGAGCCCTAACTGCAGAAAACGGCTCAATTACCGGACCGGAGTTCCCCTTCCAACAACAAGAATCTCAATTCCATTTTGAAGATAATAAATGAGGAACGCCGATAAAAGATCCCGCCGCGAAGACTCATCCTCTCCATCTTCGTCTCTGATCAACCGGCGTTCGAAGCACGGCCGCCACCACCACATTTCAGTTAGCGATCATGCCAACCGGAATCGAAATTCTTCTGACCTAGCCATCGTTAAGTACTCAAATTACAATTCTCACAGTGATGCGTCATCCTCTTTATCGCGAAAGGTGAAAATTTTGTGCGATATAATTGCTCAAACCCCGGTGATAAACGTGGAGAAAGTTCTTGACGATACTAGCATGCGCGTCTCAGAAGAGGATGTGGCGGAGGTGCTTAAATTGTCTTACGGATTCCCGGGATCCGCCGTGAAGTTTTTCCGTTGGTCCAGTTTTCAGTTGAACCATAAGCACAGCTCGTACTCTTGGAACTTGGTTGTGGATTTGTTGGGAAAAAATTGCCTTTTCGATGCAATGTGGGATGCTGTTAAGTCAATGAGAAAGGAACAGTTGCTCTCTTTCGCTACCTTTAAATCAGTTTTTCATAGTTATGCTGCTTCCAAACATGTGAAGGAGGCTATATTGAGTTTTGAGGTTATGGATCAGTATGGTGTACCAAAAGATATACTGGCATTGAATTCTTTATTACATGCTCTATGTATGGAGGGCCAAACTCACAAGGCAGAGGACTACTTAGTCTCTGTGAAGAATAAAATTCGGCTGGATGCAGATACTTATGCAATTTTGCTTGAGGGTTGGGAGAGTGATGGCAATGTTGGCCGGGCTAACCATACATTCTCGAATATGGTGATTGATATCGGTTGGGATATGAGGAACACGCGTGCGTATGATTCCTTCTTGTGTTGTCTGCTTAAAGGTTCTGAAGGATTCGATGAAGTGTTCAAATTTTTCAACGAGTTCATAGAGAGAAGCTGTTACCCTGGCATGAGGTTCTTTAAGTGTGCTATTGATGAATGTGTGAGGAGGAGTGATTCAAAGGGATCTAAAGTGGTCTGGGAAACATTGGTTGGGAAGAACATTTGTCGACCTGATACTGATATGTACAAGTCATTGATTTCCTTGTACTGTAATGTGAAGGATTTTGATGCTGCTGTAAAGTTATTAGATGAGATGGTTTACAATGGAGCCTTTCCAGATTCAGATATGTACGGCTTGCTATTTAACTACATGATCAAACACAAACGGATAAGGGAAGCTGCTCCCATATTCAAGGAAATGGTGAAAAATGAGTTTGTTCCTAAGCTACAAGACTTAAGTACAGCAGTTAAGACATATACCGAGGCTGGTGATTCCCATATGGTAGTCAAGGTGTGGAAATGTATGATTGAGAATTATAAAACTGATTTGGATGAAACTGGTAATTTTTTGGTTCTGGGGCTTCGAGATATGAATTGTGTTCCTGAAGCAGTTAGGTGTGCGGAGGACATGATCGAAAGAGGGATCAAGTTGAACTCTTCAACCCTCTCAAAGTTGAAGCAAAGCCTCTTGAAAGTAGGGAAAGACTCTGCTTATGAGGAACTTCTGCATAAGTGGAAGGGTCATTAACGGTAAAGATTTTTCTAGCCTGTTCATCTGCAGCTCTTGTGCATTCTCATCTTCTCCGAAGAATACCGGGTTTACCAGAGTTAGTCTTGTGGAATTTTTGGTCTGTTTAATGTTATGCCTTGGTCTTGCATTTTGCTTAAGCAAATCTTTCATTTCCACAAATTTCACGCAAAATTCTGCCTGAACAAAAACCTTTGCATTTAAACATCCTTACACCCACTGGCCACTAGAGCATGAAGCTCCAACTATCACTTAACTTGTTTCTAGTTAATCTTCAGAACAATCCATGAGCTTATTTAACCCACGAATTTCACGACATTAAAATATCAGACTGCAACTAACAGCAACTTGGCTGAACAGGTTCAGATCTTCATGTACTCTTAAAGGTCTAACACTTTTATAGTGCAAGAAAGTTTCTGATGATACAAGCAGGGATGCAGCTCTAATCATGAACGTTTGAAGTACTGCAATTTCAAGAAAATGTGAGAGTTAAATCATGTGACTAAAGATTGTCTAGCCGGAGATAATTGATCCAGAGAATTCTACCACTGACTGGAGCAGGGCACTGTGTACAGTTTCGCGAGTAGGTAGAGTTGGGATAGCACCTATTTCCGTGTCAATCAAGGCTCCACGAGCATATTAGCAAAACTCATAGCATCTCTCAACCGGGACTCATCCTGTAAAAAAATTGAAGAGATAAGAACTTAAACGTGATGCCAGGACGTATATTCGTGAGCAAGGACACGAAGCGAGAAAAAGAAATGGATGAATTGCTAGAGGATTTGGTACTACTTGCCGGCAACAGCTATGATTTTTCATGGAGTATCTTACTCAGCTGAAGCAGTTAAGTATCAGAAGCTAATTGTGATAGGATTCCATCTACAAAACATCCCCAATGCCTGTGGTATCAAGTGTCAGGTTTTATTAGTCGAATACGAAACTTCGGCCAAAAATCAAGATTTATGATATTAAGAAGTAAAGAAAAAACAAAAGACAAAATTGAAAAAGATAGAAGAGCCGATTTAAAGCCCATGATTTGCCGGATCCTTAAATTTTGGGTAATCCACGGTGAGCTCCGAAAAGGAAGCTCTCGTAGCTTCTATTTCCTCTGTCAACAATTCAAACAATGTACAATCCGGTCACAAATACCGAAAAACAAATAGAAAAATTAGCTCTCGTAGCTTCTATTTCCTCTGTCAACAGTTCAACAATGTACAACCCGGTCACAAATACCAAAAAACAAAATAGAAAAATTAGATCTCAGCAACTACAAATTTAAGCCAAAATAGTTGGCTCGAACACAGAAATCATGAAAATCAAGGGTTAACCCAAGAACATTCAAGAGAGAAAATCGAGAGAGAAAGTGAGAAGATTGAGATTTGGAAGTCGAAAAGTAAGTGTTGACGCATGCGATGACGAAAATGTATTTATAGCTCGAGCTCCAGCTGTTCCTAGTTGTCCGATCCAAATGAATCAATGATCACAATCAACTTATCATAAAGCTCGATCCCTGTCCGTCGGATCTTCTTTAAAATAAATGGCTCAGATTCCACCACTTGCACCGCCTAATATCAGTCTTTGGATTAAGATGACAGATGGATGGCATGGATTGAAACGTCGATTCACATTCAGCTTCTCAAGGAAGCTATTGATACACAGCCGTCAAATAAAACAAGAAAACAGACACTCGAGATTAATTTGGTTTTCTTACACGGATCATCAATCTCAACCATTAGATTAAAAATAACTAATGTAACGATTAAAACGTTTTGAATGAATTACAACCACTGATCAAATACAAATCAATGGTTGAAATTAAACAAATTTATAGTATGACTAATTCGTAAATTTACACTGATAATTTCACATTAACAATCTCCACCTTGAAGTTACCCAAAAATAACCTCAACTTCATAACTCCTAATGGTACGAGAACTAACTTTCTTTCTTAGCTCAAAAGATACTCAGACTACACATTATTTCATCCCAAGTAATTTCAGGAAAACCTAAAATTTTCTTAAGATAGAACCTTTGTTCCCACAATTCGCAACATTAGGTTCAATAGGTACTTTAACAATTTCAACTTTATTTTCAGATAACACATCTATAATAAAATTAAATTTGATAACAATATATTTAGTTCTCTCATGCAAGATTGAATTTTTACTCAAATAGATAGTAGATTGATTATCACACATGATGAGAACTTTTGAGTCTGATATTCCTATTTCACTAGTCAAACCATTTAACCACAAAACTTCCTTAAATGCATCAGTCAAAGAAATATATTCATTTTCGGTAGTAGAAAAACCTATTACCAGTTGGAGTTGTGACTTCCAACTAACACAATTTACACAAACACAAAATAATAACTACAAGTTGAGTTTCTGGAGTCTAAGTCTCTAGCAAAATCACTATCCACATAATCACATATGTCTATTTCTGAATTTCTTCTTTTAAAAAAATGCCTAAATCAAATGTACCAATTAGGTACCTAAAAATCCATTTTAAGTCATTTCAATGTTCAAAACAAGGATTTGACGTAAATCTACTTAATAGTGAGACATCAAAAGAAATATTTTGTCTAGTACTCACCATGGCATACATTAATTAGCATAATAAATTTGCATATGGTATCTTTTGCATTTTTTCAAAGTCAACATGATCTATAGGACACTATTCCTTAGATAGTTTGAAATGTGCTGCTAGTAGCACTGAAACAGGTTTAGATTTATCCAATAGAAATTTTTTAAACCGTTTCTTCATATACGTAGTCTGATGTAGTTTTAAGGTTCCTAATTCTCTATTTCTAACAATTTTCATTCCTAATATTCTCTTAACTTCCCCTAAATCCTTCATTTCAAATTCATAACTTAAAGCACCTTTTAATTTCTTAATTTCAGATTTACAATGACTAATTAACACCATGTCATCCATGTACAACAATAAAAAAATTGGAAAAAATTCAAAATGTAAATAATGAAGGCATGAATCATAGTTACTTTTTATAAAAGCGTCAAATCTCCTATACCATTATCTAGAAGCCTATTTTAAACCATATAATGACCTTTTCAGTAAACAGACAGAGTTAGGTCGTGTTTGATCTACAAACCCTAAAGGTTGTTTCATAAAAATCTCTTCCTCTAGTTCCCCATTTAAAAAAACAATTTTCACATCAAGTTGTTTAAGCTCAAGATCTAGGCATTCCACATAAGAAAGCATTAATCTGATAGTTTTATATTTTACGACTTGGAAAGTAATTTTTGTGTAATCTATTCCTTCCTTTTGAACAAAACCCTTAGACACTAACCGAGCCCTAAATAAACACGGATTAGAAGGGAATACGCCTTGTTTTACCTTAAACACACACTTATACCCTATAGCTTTCTGATTTTTAGGTCTAGTTACTAAGTTCCAAGTTTGATTTCTTTTAAGAGAACTCATTTTTCCATCATGGCATACTTCAAATTTTTAGAATTTCTACATTTAATAGAAGAGTCATAGGTTTCCGGTTCAAAAACAGTCAAGTTATCACCAACAGCAAAATTATAATCAATTAATTCAGCAAAATTTACATATTTGACAGGTAATTTTTTGTTCATAACATCCTTATTTTTGGCAACACTGTACGAGTTGGAGGTTTGGGAATGATCAGTTTGAGGCTGATCAGATTCTGATGAAACTTGAATTTTCTTCAAGTTCATCAGACGGGGTTATAGTCAACTCCACCTGCATGGGAGTCTCCCGAGGCTTCACCTCAATTGATTTTTCAGCAAAATTTTTAGGTAAGCAAGGAAAGTCAGTCTCGTTGAAAATAACATCCCTACTAATAATACTTCACACCAGGTACAATTCTATCCCATAGCCTATAGCCTTTTGTACCTTTTTCATATCCAAGGATAACAATTTGTGAGATCTAGGGTCTAACTTTCCAGAACTAGTTTGAGCAAAAATTGCACACCCAAATACCCTTAAATAAACCAGATTCTAGTCTCTTCCGGACCAAGCAAGTTCTGGGTATTTGGAGTCCAAGCCAGATGAGGGACTCCTATTGATTAGATAGGCAGCCGTACTCAGTGTCTCTCCCTAAAAAGTAACTAGTAAACATCTAATTCTATTAAGTAAGATCCTATTCATTCATTCAGTCACTCTAACAGTCCTATGTCTTGCTATACCACTATCAGAACATAATGAATCAAAGGAAAGATTACAAAACTCTAAGCCATTATCAGTTCTCAAAACATTTATTCTTTTATCGGTTTGATTTTCAACCAATAATTTCCATTCTTTAAACTTTACAAAGGCTTCATTTTTAGTTCGTAACAGAAACATCCAAACTTTCCTACTATAATAATCTACTAAAGACAATAAATATTTAGCGCCCCGTGAGTAGGAACAGGTTCAGGACCCCACATATCAGCATGCACATATTCAAGTATGGACTTAGAAAAATGTATTCCTTTTGAAAACTTAAGTCTATGATGTTTTCCAAAAATGCAGGTTTTACAAAAATCTAAATCAGTAATGCCTTGTTTTCCTAAAGACCCTAAAGCATGCAAAGCCTTTAAACCTTTCATGCTTATATGACCTAACTTTGAATTTTCAGATGATTCAAACACTAAAACACAATTATTTACATGCTCAACAAACTTTTCTTCTAAAAAATAAAGTCTATTTTTTCTAGTGGCAGACAAAATAGGTTTGCTACACTTAAAAACAGTCAGAATACCATTTGTAGCATGGAAAGAACAACCCATTTCTTCTACTGATCCTAGAGAAATTACATTTCTTTTTAAATCAGGGACAAATCTAACATTGGTTAGATAAACAACTTTATTTCCATATATGTTTAGTTTTATAGTACCAGTGCCCTCTACAGTGCAAGTATTATAATTGCCCATGTAAACAATACCTTTTTTAGACTTATCAAGTTGTTCAAACCACTCTAAATGAGGACACATGAAATGTACAACCTGAATCAAAGACCCATTCATTATACAAGGCTTTATTAGACACAGTTAATGCCTCTAACACTTCATTATCACTTTCTTCAAAGTTTTTGTTTAATGCCACAACATTAAATTCGGTTAACCTTCTTCCTTTCCTTTTTAATTGTTGAAAATCAGAAATTATATGTCCTATCTCTTACAATACCTACAATAGATTTCCCCTTCTTCATTTATGTGCCAATGAGCAACATTATTCCTACTTATATTGTTTATATTGTTGCCTTTATCACTTGTATTCAAATTATTTTCTCTTTTTCCAATATCTCTATTTGAACTTTTATTATTATTAAATTTTGATTTTCCATTTGCAATCAAGATACTAGAAGAATTCCTATTATTTCTCAATTCAGAGTTTTTAGACCAGTCATTATAGTTTCTAGTTAAGAAACTGTTTCAGTATATTAAAAAATATTTTTCACAACAAGAAAGTTATTAGTCACTGAATTAGATAAAATCATTGTTAAATTGTCATCATCCAGATCATTATCTGTTCCATTTAAAGTTTGAGACAACTTGAAAAATTCATTTAGGTTCTCATCAACAGATCTTGTAGAATCAATTTTAAATCTAAACGATGCATCTTTATTTTTAATCAGGCTAGTGGCTGACTTAGAAGCATATAGTGAATTTAACTTATTCCATAAAGCAATTAGATAATCATCTACATCAATTTTTCTAAGTACCAAATCAGACAGATTTAATATGATTAGGTTATAAGCTTCTTCTTTTATATCCGGTATTTGTTTCCTAGCTTCTTCAAGCCATGAGTTTGTATCTCCTTTAAGAGCATAACACACTTTATTGTGAGACAAAATAGACTTCATTCTCCTAGACCATGTATTCTAATCTCCATTTCCATTAAACATTGACACTTCTACTCTCGTAGACATGTTTTAGGTTTAATATTGTAAGAAAAAATTCACTAGATTATCACCCATAACCCGACACATAAAATACTGATACAAAAAACTTTAAAGAACACAATATTAAAAACACATGCAGGGGGATATTAATCTCAGATATGGCACACAGTAATCCTTTTAAACTGCGCATGTAGACAAATAGGTAAGAGATAAAATTTCTCAGATCCCACACCTATAGGCGGCAAGCCACTAGAACACGGAAAGGTAAATAAAAAGAAGACAAAGGTTACCAATCCTAGATCTCGCTAGGATGTTTGAATAGGGTTAACTCCCTGTTTAGACCATCTAAGCTAGAAGTTTCAAATTCAACCAGATCTCCCTTCGTTCTATGCTCACCGCACTATTGTTAGGTTTTATTTTAAGTCGAATAAAAACTTTTGCAAAAAATCAAGATTTATGAGATTAAGAAGTAACAAAAAAACAAAAGACAAAACTGAAAAAGAGAGAAAAGTCGATTTAAGGCCAGTGGTTCACCGAATCCTTAGATTCATGGTAATACACATTGAACTCTGGAAAGGACATTCTCGTAACTTCTATTTCTTCTGTCAACAATTCAAACAGTGTACAACCCGATCACAAATATCGAAGAACAAAATAGAAAAATCAGATCTCAGCCACAAATACGCTAGATCCATCTAAAAAAATTGATTATTTATCACTTCAACTATGGATTTTAATTACTATTTAATTATGTATTTATTTATTTATGTATTCTTGTGTATTAATGTCTTTTTAGTTTTATTTTATTTTCATATTTATATATACATTTTTAGTATTATTGTTATTATCTGATTGTTTTATTATTTATCATTTTATTTTATTTTATTCCATTCTATTCTATTTTATTCTATTTCTTTCTTTTTTGGCCACCTACGAGTTGGGGGTCTCTATGGAAATAGTCCCCTTATCGCTTCTGAGATAAGGGTATGGCTCTGTACATCTCACCCTTCCCAGACCCTACTGACAAGCGGGATTTACTGGGTAGGTTTGATTTGATTTGGTTTGGGTTTTCAACTACGGATTTTAGCCCAAAAAACTTGGCTCGAACAGAGAAATCGTAAGAACCAAGGGTTAACCCAAGAACATTCACGAGAGAAAGTCGAGAGAGAAAGTGAGAAAATTGAGATTTGGAAGTCGAAAAGTGAGTAAGTGTCGACGTACGCGTTGACAAAGACGTAGTTATATCTCGAGCTCCAGTCGTTCCAGTCTGTCCAATCTTAATGAATCAATGATCACGATTAACCTGTCATAATGCTCGATCCCTGCCCATTGGATCTTCTTTAAAATAAACGGCTCACATTCCACTGCTTGCACCGCCTAATATCAACCTTTGGATTAAGATGACAGATGGATGGCATGGATTGAAACGTCAATTCACATTCAGCTTCTCGAGGAAGCTATCAATACACAGCCGTTAGATAAAATGAGAAAATAGACAGCCCCGATTAATTTGGTTTTCTTATACAGATCATCAATCTCGACCATTAGATTAAAAATAACTAATGGATACGATTAAAATGTTTTGAATGAATTACAGCCACTGATCAAATTCAAATCTACGGTTCAGATTAAATAAATTAATAGTAGAACTAATTCGTAAATTTACACAGATAAGTTGGGGGTTATTTTGGTAATTTCACATTAACAAACATGTTCGACCTTCAGACCCTTCAGTCTTCCATTAAAATTCTGGAAATGGCAAATCAGAGCAGTATTATGTGCACACGTTCAGAAAAATCACACACAAATAGAAGAAATGAAAAAAAAGAAAGCATAATATGTTAGATTAGACATTAATTGGGGGAAAGAATCAAATTGATTTTTTCCTTCCAGCCAATACCTTCCCTACATAGCAGATATGCCTTGTCTATAAGATGTAAACATATGTTGACATTCTATATACAAGAAACACAGAGATTCGAACATACACGAAGTCTCGAATTCAACATGGTATCAGAACAGTTTGTGATCCTACAGATCATCTACCGATTCATCACTTACCAACGCTTATGGTGGGGAAATCTGGTAAAAATGAAACCTCGGCGACATCCAAAGGGAGTCAAGCCACATGGGACCTATCTACCGAGATTGCCTAATTCATAATGCATCTTAACCCACCTGACGCTAGGGGTGTTCATTCGGAATTCCGAATTCCAAACTAAGGGTAATTTCCGAATTTCGAATTTCGATTTCCGAATTTTCAAATAATTTTGAATCGGATCAAAATTTTCAAATTTTGGATCGGATCGAAATTTCTGAAATTTCCGAAAAATTTCCGAATTTTGAATTCGGAATTCCGAACGAACACCCCTAGGCTTAGGATTAGTGTTGTGAATTCCTGCTTTTCCAGGGGTGCTGCCAGCAATGGTGAAAGTTTGCAGCTAGAGAGAGTTGAGTAGCTAATGCTGGAGGAACCTCTTCTAGATGAGATATTTCAGTTTCTAATCCCATTGGGACAGGAGTTTGTGCCTTTTGAGTAACCTCATCCACACTGTGGCTTTGCTTTTTTCTTAAGTCAGAATGTGTATTTGATAGTTTTTCCTTTAAGTTTGGGGTTAGTGGATCAACTTGGTGTAGAGGTTGGTCTGGTGTTGGCTGTATAGGACCAGAAGCAGGAGTGTGAGTGTTTGTTAGTCCCTTAGCAGTATCATCCTGTGACAATTCTAAGGCATCTTCCACCTTAGATACTGTTGGCCACCAGTTCAGGCTTACCAGAGCCCATGATCCGTCTACCTTTAGGCTTTGAGTTGGCAATTGAACTGCCTGAAGGTTAGTATTACCCTGTGAAGCAGGTTCCGGATTAGTTGGTGGTGAGTTCGAAATCACTGCATGCAGAGGGACAGAGTGGTCAACAGAGTCGGGCTCAGAGATTTCAGAAGTGAAGCTGCCACCTTCACTTGAGTTAACATCCGAGTTATGTGAGCTTGTGTTATAAAGACGTGTTCATTTCATATTTCAGGGTGCCAACTTCTTTCACAGTGAGAGACAAGGGTTTATCCTCTATGACTATACTCAATACAGATTTTAATGTCTGATTCGGATCAACCGTCAAGAGTATTTGCAATGCTTACAAGTATCTGTGCTGTAAAGAACACTCATCAATTTTAATAACCGTACCCAGTGTTGCACCTATTTGTCCCATGATGGAGGGTGTCCAGTACTTTAACGGAAGATCAAAAATCTTTACCCACCTGGTATTAGGTACCTGGTTTTCCTCATCAGTCCAAGAAAAGGTATCATCCAACCAATTTAGAAGCACACTATCATTGCTTATCAGGTTCTGCAGATCCTTTTTTTTTATAAGCCAGGTTCTGCAGATCCTTTACTTCTTCTTCCCACAATAGTATTTTGGATGAGTCGATCGGGCTGACTATGACACTTAGGTAACCAACTGATTTTAATTTGAGCTGTAACTCTTTCCAGTCGGGATCCTTATGTAAAATGCCCACATAGCCAGTTTGTAGCCAACAAGGTTCAATCCCAGCAGAGATGAGTAAGGGAGGGGATGCTCTCTCTATTTTAGGTTGTGAATGTCCATATTATTGTCTCTCTTTCACTTGTTTCTTAGCAGCTACTGGATGCTTACTGGTTGATGCAATTCCAATATGTAGTTGAGGAGTGATCGGCTTGGGGCCTGCAAGCAGCTTTGTTTGTAGCGGAATGTAAGATTTCTGAACATACCTTTTCTCGGTGATCTTAGGATATCTTGCAACATTTTCTTGTAGACGGTAGGAACCTTTTCTGAACATGGCATAAAACCTTTCTAAGACATCGTGCAACAATTCATCATCTTTTTGTTTAAGGCACATAAAATTTTTCAGTAAATGCCCACAATTTTAAACATCAAAACGTACTAGTAACGCAGCTGTGAAAACATCCAAGTTGGTAGGTTTGGAATACACAAAGTTCCTAAACCATGTATCTGCAGTGCCTTCAAGATGAACTCTCGCAAAATTCAATCTTTCAGCATATGAAATGCCCATATAAATGGAGAAGCATTGCTTCATTTGATCTAGGATTGTGGATTAGTCATACTGAATTTGGGGGAATCCCTGTAGGGCATCTTTGCCATGCGACCTCTGTCACAATCATCTCTGTCAAATTCAGTGAATTGATTAAGTGGGTGGAAAGGTCGTGCAAAAATTCCGTTGTGGGCCTGCCTTTGGTTAGAGGAATCAACGAGCATCATTAGGTGCCCTGATCCCGTAGTTGGTTCAGTGTACTGACTTAGCTTCAACAAGATCTCTTGTTGAATGGAAACAATCTTATTCTGCTTTGCATCAAATTTCTGTTGTGTCTCAGGGTCTCAGATAGATAGTTGAGCTTGCATTGCCTCAACAATCTTATCCATTAACGCAGGTAGTATGTCTCTTGTTTGATAGTGCGGGGGTGTTTCAGCTGAAGGAGACTGCTCCGAACGTTTACCCACAACAACATCATAATAAGGTGCCCTGTTGGAGTGATTTCCTTGGTTAGGTTGCGGCAATTGTATTTTTTTTAGGCGTAGGGGTAGCATGCGTGTAGGTTTATCATAGTGTTAGGAATCAGTGGATTTGCTTGGCTCTGATACTAATTATAACAATCCCGAAGGATGCTACTTGACTGAGGAAACCTGGCAAATTAATAGAAAGGAGAGGAATGAGGATTGGGAAGAAATTTATGAAGAAGAAGTTCATTCATGTCTATCATAACCGATACATACCTGGCGCCAGTATTTAAACTGAATTAAAAATAAATTTACTCATTACCCATGACCCATGACCCATGTTTAAAATAGGACTACGACTCTAGTAAGACACATTACACACGACTATATAAGTTAAACCCACAACTCTCGAACACAAATGAAAAGTCTGATTCAGGCAATTTTCTTTCTTTGTCTTCAACTGATGCTCCTTGTTTCGTGGACTTTGTCGGTTGGTTTGGCAATTGGCCATGTGTCATGGAACAATTTCTTCTTACTTAGTCCTCTAATCCCCTATTTTCCTCATTCATTACACGGTTAGTTAGGATGGGTTGTTACAACAATCCATCCCTTCTCGTTGATCATATCCTTTAGAGAATAAATGGGCCATATAGCGATCAAGAGAGCCATCAGGGTAGCGTTCGCTCTTATAAATCCAACGATGCTGAATGAGATTCATGTCAGGTTTTGGGGGAACAAAAGACCAAGTCCCATTGCACGCAAGCGCAGTGAATTCATCATCAATAGTTGCACGCCACTCTGCATATTTGGTGGGTGTTTGCAAACTCCGTAGAAAAGTACTTTTTGGCTTTTGGCGGTGAAAAAGCCTATTTGGACTGTTTGCAATTTTTCCGTTTGGCGTTTGACTTCTGGCTTTTGGCGGTGGAGAAGTAAAAAAAAGCCCAAA
>JAOWBN010191375.1:0-15707 GCA_028565015.1 Pinguicula moranensis | reverse complement strand
ATTGATCAGTAATTTTAATCATCAAGAACATGATTCACTTAATCTAATGAGTGTTGATATAAACATTATTCTACTTTTCCAGTATAGTGTTTCTTTTGATATTGTGGCGCGGGCAATTGGAAAATGGATATAATCTGGTGTTAACTATTTATGTTTGGTTAATATTTTGGAATTGTTGTGAAATATTTTCGTTGATAGTAGGTATGATATTGGACTTTATTTGGTAATTAATCGCTAAAATGCCATAAAATTGCACTGTATTTTTTAAAAAAATTCAGGTGTATTTATGCGGAATCCGTGGGGCTTGTTCCGCAACGCACCGCAAAAGTTTGTGGTTTACGCGGAATCCGCATCCACCCGCGAACTTTTGCGGTGCGGTGCGGTGCGGTAAAATACTCTTCGCGGGCGGTACGCGGTACAGATTTATGCTACCGCAACTTTCGCGGGTGGAACGCGGTACGGGCTGTTTTGGCACCGCCCGCACCGCTGCCCAGGCCTAGTCCAAATAGTCCACAACAAAATGGGGTAGCATAAAGAAAAAATAGAATAATTCTTGAGGTCACTCGTACCCTGATGATTGCCTCAAAAACCCCATAGTTTCTTTGGCCTGAAGCAGTGGCTACTGCGACCTACTTACTTAATCGCCTACCTACACGGATTTTAAAATTTGCAAGACCATTATAAACACTGTCCAAAAGTCATCCGGCTTTCCGCCTTGTTACCTTACCCCCACGAGTGTTTGGGTCATCAGTGTTTGTACATATTCCCCAATCCGATAGAATGAAATTAGAACCATATGCCCTTAAATGTGTCTTTGTTGGGTATGGAGTCAATCAGAAAGGATATAGGTGCTACCATCCACCATCTCGGCGTCATTATACCACGATGGATTGTAATTTCCTTGAATCAGAATTTTACTATCCTTCCCAGCCTCGTGGTCGGGCGAAATCTCTTAGCGATCCACTCAACAAGGTTACTTAGTACGAATGCTTCTCGATCGGCTGCTCCACAAGAACTTGATACAGGAACCACCGAGCTACCTGCCACGTATGAAGAGATCACTACGACTCTCCCAATATCTCCACTGTCTCTAGAGGTACATGAGATTAATCCGATTCCCCAAGTTACTACTAGTGATAGTATTGATTATCCACTTGAGCAGCATATAGATACATATGTTATCCTGCCTCGAAGTACCAGAGGCATACCTGCACGGAGATATGAACCTGAACACATCCCTAAGAGATCATGATATCCTCTGGTCTCCCTGGACAGGGGGAGTCTCACCAAGCAGGCTATGAGTTTCACAGCTTCTGTGTATGCTGAACATGTACCTACAACTGTGGAGGATGCAAGGAAATCGAAAGAATGGAAAGATGCTATGGATGAAGAAATGCGTGCTTTACAAAAAAATGAGACCTGGGAAACGTGTATTTTACCACCTGGAAAGAAAATTATTGGATGTCGATGGGTCTTTACAATCAAACGTCATGCTAATGGTACAATTGAGAGGTACAAAGCCAGACTAGTCGCTAAAGGATTTACACAGACTTATGGACTTGACTACTCTGAAACTTTCTCACCTGTAGCCAAGATCGATACTATCAGTTTTTTTTTCCATAGCAGCTAATCAAGATTGGCCACTATTCCAGTTTGATGTTAAGAATGCTTTCCTCCATGGAAACCTACAGGAAGAAGTGTATATGGCAGTACCTCCTGGATATGCTGAGAACTTCAACAATGGAGAGGTTTGTCAACTGAAGAAAGCATTGTACGGTCTAAAACAATCTCCGAGAGCATGGTTTGGCAGATTTACAATAGCCATGAAGAAATATGGTTACGAACAAAGTAACTCAGATCATATGTTTTTCTTAAAAATATAAGGTACTTTGATTACATGTCTACTCATATATGTTGATGACATGATTATCACAGAAAACAATCCTATAGAGATTCAAACACATAGGGAGAACCTATTTAAAAAATTCGAGATGAAAGACTTGGGACATCTTAAATACTTTCTTGGGATAGAAGTACTTCGATCTAATCAAGGCAAATTCATCTCTCAGAAAAAATATATCCTTGACATTCTAGCAGAGATAGGAATGAAAGATTGTAAACCCGCAGACACTCCGATGATGATGAACCACAAATTAAAGATTGATGAAGATGCAAGCCCTGCTAACAAAGAACAATATTAGCGACTAGTTGGCAAGCTGATCTGTTTAGCACATACAAGGCCAGATATAGCTCATGCAGTGGGGGTCATTAGCCAATTCATGTATAAGCCCCAGGTAGATCATATGGAAGCTGCAATGAGAGTAGTACGATACCTAAAAAATATTGCAGGGCATGGAATTTTGTTTAAGAAAAATGGACACCTGAATATTTCTGGATACACTGATGCTGATTGGACAGGAAATCCTGTAGATCGAAGATCAACTGCATGGTATCTTATGCTGGTAGGAGGAAATTTAGTGATTTGGCAAAGCAAGAAGCAAAAAGTCGTAGCTCTATCTAGTGCAGAAGCTGAGTTTAGAGGAGTTACTCGAGGGTTGACGGAAGTATTGTGGCTAAGGAAACTTATGACTGAACTTGGTTTATTCACCAAAGATACTATCCCTCTATAGTGTGATAGCAAGGCAGCCATAAGTATTTCAAGCAATCTGGTACAACATGACCGGACTAAACATATTGAGGTGGATCGCCACTTCATTAAAGAAAAAATAGAAGAAGGAAGTTTGAGTCTACCATTTGTTCGTTCCGAAGATCAATTGGCTTATTGATATCTTAACAAAGATTGTCTCAGTTAAAATCTTTTAGTCTACATTATGCAAGTTGGGTATCAGGGATCCTACTACACAACTTGAGGGGGAGTGTTGAGCAGCCTATGTTGACAATGAAAAACAATGTTGATCAGCCTATGTTGACAAAGAAAAGTAGACAATTAAAAGCATCAGTCCTCGTGCAATTGTAACAGTAGGATAGCCTACACACATGTTTTTGTAATAGTTGGAACATTAATTATGTTCCAACTGCATTCTCCTATATCAACACCTATATGTACACACAATCGATCAATGGAAAAAACATACAAGTTTGGTTGTTTTTTATTCTCCACTCTTTTGTTTAACACAAAGAACATAACCAATGGGACATCAAGGCTATATGTACAGGGGGAATGTGGCTCTCATCTAACATGGAAGTTACAAGTGTTAGTTTAGGAAAGGTAATTAAGGAGGAATTAGATCAAAATGTAAAAGAAAAGATCACCAAGATTGATCATTTCCTTAATCTCCCTCCCCTCCTTAATTACCTAGACGACCTTCAAATACTTGTAAGAACACACAAATCTAAATGAATAATAAAGCAAAATATTGCATTGTTCATACTCCATTCTTATCAAATAAACATGGCATCAGAGCAGTGTTAATCCAAATACTGAAACTTATCATCTACCAACACGGATTCACCCACAACAATGGCAGATTCCAATGATAAAATAGTCCCGACGGCGTCAAAAGACAGCCCTGCCTCGGACGAGTTATCAGCGTAGATTGCAAAGCTTATCACACAGCTACCACTAGTGGACAACAATCCAATGACGACGATAAGCTTGAAGCTAAATAACCATAACTACTCACTATGGTCACGATTCATCATATTAGCAATTGGAGGAAAGGGCCGATTGCGTCGCCTCAACGGTGAGCCCCCGACCCCAGCCACCACAAATCTAGCATTCCGCATATGAAAAAAAACTAATCTTAGTATGTGTTCCTGGATCTTATAATCGATCGAAGGAGACCTAGTTGACAATTTTGTGGAGTATTCCACAGGAAAAGAACTCTGGGAAGGGATTGCTACAACGTATTGCAGTGGGAGTGATTCTATTCAAATATATGATCACACTGTACGGGCGAATCAACAAGTACAGGGAGCAGGGACAATGGAGATGTTGTACAACAATATCCTGAAGATATAGCATGAGATAGACAGGAATCAGCCCAACCCGATGACAACCGCACTGGATATAGCCACATTTAATCGACTTAGACAGGAAACACACTTGTTCCAACTACTTGCCAGAGCAAACGACAAGTATGATGCAGTCAAACGTGACCTGCTCAAAGAACAATCATTGTCCTCAGTTGAGGTTGCGTACGCTGTGTTCCGCCGTGAGGCAGCCCGCTTGGATATCCTTAATCCAACCAGAAACAGCGGCAGTCTATCATCACAACTTGGAATTTCTATTTTTTTTGCCTATACGACCCTGGAGCCTGGCAAAACATCGATATAGCCCCAGGAAAATCGAGAAAATTATTTGGACGCCCATAACTCCATAAAAACCCCAATACCTCCCCAGAAGCCTTCAAAATTCCCAATACTAACCCGCCAATTTCGGAAAACTACAACACAACCCCTCTCTGAAACTGTCAATATACCCCAGAGGCACCCAAATTTACCCAAACAACATATAACTTCTCCAGAAAATCCAAAAACACCACAAAATTCCAAAAACAAATCAAAAAACCCTCAGTCTCTCTAACCCTAAAAATTTTGGTCCCGGGTGTTTTGGTCTTGAACCTGAAACGTCCACTGAACAACTAATTAAATCAATAGGATATTCTGTAAGGACTCCGAGTCGCAAGGAAAATAGTGGCTGGATATTTGATTGTGGCGCCACAAATACTATTACCAATGACCGGCCAGACCTGATCACGTCAATAAGCCCCATGAAAAATTTTGTTCTGACTGCAAATGGGGGTGAATAACTAGACAAGAGAGCTGGTTCTATTGAAATTACTCCCACTTTGAAGTTGTCAAATTGCCTATATGTGCCATCTTTGTCATGCAAACTCCTATCTATTACCCATGTGTGCAAGGAGCTTAACTATAGGGTTCTTAATGTATCCTGCCTATTGTCTCTTACACGATATTCAGACGAGGGAGATCATTGGTCATTGCACTGAATGTGGGGGGTTGTATCATGTTGATGAGGTAGCTCATAGGGCAACACACTGTTGGCTCATGGGACAGTGGACCAACAGATTTGGCTATGGCACTGACGGTTAGGACATCAATCAATGGGGTATTTTAAACTTTTATTTCCGCAATTTTTTAAAGGACATAGAGTAATTTTTTTGTGAGATCTGTCACTTAGAAAAATGCCACAAACAGTCGTTTATTTTAAATAATACTTGAACATCATCTATTTTTTCCTTAGTTCACTCTAATGTGTGGGGTTTAGCTCCAAATTCTAGTACTGAGGGTTATAGATATTTCCTGTTATTCATTGATAATTGTACACGCATGACTTGGGTGTACTTTCTAAAACATAAGTCTGAAATTTCTCAGAAATTTGTTGAGTTTTATGCCCTAGTCCAAACCCAATTTCAAAAATAAATCCAAATTCTTTGATCCGATAATGAGGTAGAGAAGCAGTTGCTACCGCAGTATACCTCATCAATCACATTCCCAAGAAAATCCTTGAACTTCAGACTCCCCTACATGCCCTGCCTACCCACACAAAAATTCCCTCCATCTTAATCATCCAGCCTCGAATTTTTGGTTGTTCCGTCATTGTCTATATTCCTCGAGTCGAGAGAATCAAATTTGAGGCCTGCATAGAAAAATGTGTATTCTTAGGGTATGAGATCCAAAAGAAGGGATATCAGTGTTTCAACCTTGTCACAAAACGGATGTACACAACCATGGACTATGCCTTTCTTGAGAATGACTATTACTACCTACACCAATCCAGCAGTCGGGTGGAGATCATATTAGACCAGCTGCATTGGTTACATAGTCTCCATTTGCCACACATTGTTCTTACAGAGCCAGCTGAAGGAACCATTGAGCTTGCCTCCTATGGAACATCTGCCACACATTGTCCCCTATCTCGTGCGGTAATCCTGAGGTATGTAACTCCACCCTTGACTAAACTATTACAATTGTCTCTAACCCTAAAAGTATAGCTCCTGAGACAGACACATGGATGTATGTATTACCTTACTGGAGCACTAATGGCACCAAAAAGATATGTACCAGAGTATGAGCCATGGACATCTAGATATCTAGTGACAAAAGGTGCTAATGTTTTTTCGGTCTTGTAAAGAAAGGATTCCGAAGATAGTACATAAGTCACTACAAAAACAAGAGTGGATCCAGGCTATGGATGCTGAGATGAATGCTTTAGCAAAAAATGTACATGGGACAG
Organism: Pinguicula moranensis; assembly: GCA_028565015.1. NCBI lineage: Eukaryota > Viridiplantae > Streptophyta > Magnoliopsida > Lamiales > Lentibulariaceae > Pinguicula > Pinguicula moranensis. Next base: position 9,490 of record JAOWBN010191375.1, on the reverse strand, counting down.
ATGTGAGTTACTTATAGGCAAACGGGCGATTGGATGCAAATGGGTGTTTACGGTGAAACATAGAGTAAACGGAATAATCAAGAGACATAAGGCTCGGTTTGTGGCAAAAGGATATACACTGACATATGGGATTGATTATTGAAACTTTTTCCCTAGTTGCCAAGATCAATATGATCGGAGTGTTGTTCTCTATTGCGGCCAACCTTAACTAGTCACTCCGCCAGTTTGATGTGAAGAGCACTTTCCTTCATTGAGACTTAAAAGAAGAAGTATATATGGAAACACCATCGGGCTTCTCAGAGTCTTTCGGAAAGAATGAGGTGTGCAGATTAAAAAATGCAATGTATGGATTAAAGTAATCACCTAGGGCATGGTTCGGAAGATTCAATGCGGCAATGTAAAGGTATGGATACAACAAAGCAACTTAGATCATACTCTATTTTTAAAGAGAAAGAGGGAGTTGATAATGTGCCTTATCATTTATGTTGATAACATAATCATTACCGGGAGTGATACTGTAGAAATCGCAGAGCTCCAGGAAAATATGTTCAAAGAGTTTGAGATGAAAGGCTTGGAGAATTAAAATATTTCTTGGGCATAGAGGTTCAAAGAACAGAGGAAGTCGTTTTTATTTTTCAGAAGAAGTATGTTCTAGACCTTCTAGCCCAAATAAGCTTAGTTAATTGCAAGCCGACTGACACACTAACCAAAACAAACCGAAAATTGCAAATGAGCAAAAGAGCAACACTAGCTTATTGAACCCGATATTAACACTTAGTTGGGAAGTTTATCTATTTGGCACACACCTATCCTGATATTGCTTATGATGTAGGTGTGGTAAGTCAATTCATGCACGTACCTTAGGTGGAACAAATGAAAGAAGCATTGAGATTGTCTGATACCTAAAAGGGGTACCCGGAAGAGGAATCAAGTTCAAAAGAAACAATCTTCTAGAAATTCAAGGATACAGAGATACAGACTGGGCAAGAAATCCAATCGATCGGAGGTCCACTGCTGGATATTTTACTTAATTGGCGGTAATCTTGTTACTTGGAGGAATGAGAAGCAAAAAATTGTGTCTCTCTGTAGTGCTGAAGCTGAATTTCAAGGTGTCGCCCAAGGAATTACTGAGATACTCTGTTCTAATCAAATAAATAATAAGTAGTACCAACATATACTCACCGTGTTAGAGGGCGAGGTGAGTAATAAAGCAAAATATTGCTTTGTCCGTACTCTGTTCTTATCAAATAAACAACAAGTAGTACGAACATATACTCACCTTGCCCTCTAATAAAGCAAAATCTAGTGATTGGCTCATCCAATGGTTGGATATGGTGCAAGAAGCTCTCAACATGATTGTATCAGACCATACCCCGATCCTACTCAAACAATCACTACAAAACCGGGGCCCAAAGACACTCAAAACCCAGGAATGCTGGAATTCGGACCCCTCTATTCATAGTTTTGTCCAAGTAAAATGGCCATCAATCCAAGTTGCAGGACAACCTGGTTATGTCATTAAAGAAAATCTCGAGGTTATGAAATGGAAGCTGGAAAAAATGGAATCAATACCAGTTTTGAAATATAGAAGAGAGTATTGCTGTAGCTACAAACCAAGTAGCTCACTTTGACTTTCTGGCCAATCAAGCAAACCTGAGTGAGGATGAGTTGATGCTCTGGATTAGTAGTTGGATGCTCTTACATAAACTACTAAAACGCAAAGAGGTGCGCTCCCATCAAAAAGCAAGAACGAAATGGATTGAGACATGAATACCAATTTCTATCAGGCTCACATCAGTACCAACAGACGCAGAGGAGGAATCCTGGGGATTAATATCATTGGCAAATGGTCAAAGGACGTGGTAGAGGTGAGGAACTATATCATGGAACACTTTAGGGACACTACATATCAGCAAATTAAACTAGACCAACTATCAACCTGCCTGTAGCTAGCAAACTCACACAAGCATAAAATGCTATGCTTACCAGCCCCTTTAATTAAAAGGAAATCATGGAAGCAGTTTAGTCCTGTGATGGGCTAAAAAGTTCTGGCCCAGACGACTTTCACCTTGTATTCATATAGACGCACTAGAAGACTCTAAAACCAGAATTCATCAACTTTATTATGGACTTTCAAAGGAAAGGAAATCTGGCAAAGGGTCTAAAATCCTACTTTCGTAGTACTCTCGGCCAAGATTATAGGAGCAACTAACGTATCAGGTTATAGACCTATCTCATTAGTGGGATGCCTCTATAAAGTCTTATCAAAACTCCTTGCTAGAAGACTGAACAAAGTGATAGATGGATTGAAATCCAAAAATTAGTCTGCTTTCATTAAAGGTCACCAGATATTGGACAACATCTTTACAACAAATGAAGCAGTACACAGTGCCAAGAAATCTAAACAGCCCTACCTACTTCTCAAACTAGATTTTGCTAAGGCATTTGACTAACTTGAGAGGTATTTTCTCCTGCAAGTGATGGAAGAAATGGGTTTCAACTTGAAATGGATTGGATGGATGCACTAGTGTATCGCCATACAGGCATTTATATCCTTGTCAACGGAAGTACACTGACCAACTTATAATACATGGAGTACTGAGACAAGGGGATCCATTCTCCCCTTATCTTTATCTTATAGTTGCTGAATGATTGAGCTCACTTGCCAACAATGCCCTAAGACAGAACCGACTTGCAGGAATCACTATTGGCAGGGATAAGATAAAGCTAGCACACTTACAATATGCCGATGACACCTTACTTTTACAAGATCAATCACATTCTTTAATGGTTTTAAGAAAATATTGAAAAAACTCTAGGTAATGGCGTGACCATTAAATTCTGGACAGATGATTGGTTGGGCAGCCCTTGCTTCTCCAAGAAATATGAACGTCTATACCTAGTGGCAGATGACAAACAAGCCATAATTACAGGAAATGGGATCTATTTACACAATAGAATGTACTGGACATGGTACTGGTGAAGAAATTGTTCAATTGAATAAACTTCTAGCAAAACTGAACCAGGTTCAATTGGATTATGTGCAAGAGGATGGCTGGAGATGCAGGCTTGATGAAGGGCGTCATTATACAGTCAAAAGTGCATATACACAAATAACAAGCAATGCAGGCATTATCACAGACCCAATACTAATTTTCAAAGCTAATTGGGGGAATTACACTCCAGTCAATAAACTCACCTAGTGGTGCAAACTGACAAATACAGTTGCACATCGAACGCGTGATGATGAACAGAGAAGGTAAAAGTTCTGTTTCTCCCGAAAGGAGATAACATAGATCGAATTATTAACAAGAATTCTGTACTGAAACAAACACTTCTAATTCAAATCAAAACTCTATTCATTACATAACAATTGCTTACTTGTAGAAGTAAGTTCAGTGTCCCAACATACAGCCTTAATAGCACATGCTTTCAACAATTAAAACACTTCTTGAAAACTAAGGAAAAACATAGCAATGGAGGAGGAGGCTCCTGGGGAGAAACAGTGTGCAACTAGATCTTGTGTTACATCAGCATCCCCTTCCCAAAAAGAATTCATCCTCGACTTCGCAATAGTGTTTTCTTCAAAGTGCTTGCTCGGCGATTTGCTTGTAACAGTACGTGCAGATTTTTCTAGGATAGTTTTGCGAAAGGAGACCACTAGATTGGATTTTGGAATTGCAACACCCCCCATGAAGTCATCCTGCAAGTCTTTCAGGCAGAGTTCTAGGTGAAGGTCGCCAGCACCTCCATCTCTGTGTTCCACTAACTCCTCAAGAGAACAAACAACCATAGGATCGGCTATGGCCAAACACTTCATACATGAAGTAGTATGACCATCCGGGGAGCCTTGGGAAGCTTGAGAAACGCTGGAATCTCGTCAGCAAACACTTTCAGAATACCATTTGCATCAATGTTCCTGTATTCCACGAGAATTTGATTACAGTAAAATTCAGCCATTTGCCAAGACTCTTCGACATATTGGCATACTCATACCACAATCCTTTCTTGTATATGCAATCCATGCTAGACCTGCTAGACTATCAGAACGGATCTTTAAGTGGTGGAAAAATTCAGATAGCTTTCCCTCAGTCAATGCAGAAGCTTTTAAAATCACCTCGTTTAATGGCTTTATTTTTGCCATAAGATCCTTCTGGACATTGAATGCTTCATCGATAACCTTCGAAATATCCAAAACCCTTCCCCAATCTTCTTCATATTTTCCACCATAATTTCTGGAAAACTGCTCCATGCCTCAGTGAACCCACGATCATTGCCCATTGCCGGACAATGGGGTTGGACCTTGTTTGGGCATCCACTTTTTGAGAAATATCTCCACTGCACCGGCGAGACTCCACAACCACTATCCCTGAGTAGAGAGAAGATGGTAACCTCATAGGCTGCCTCACAACCACTCCGATAGGTTCCATAATTCTTTCCCCCAATAGGATCGGTGTCGTGAGGGGAATTTCAAAAGAAAAGGCTGATAAATATGCCCAGCCTTCAGAAAAATCCACTTCATAATTTTTAGATACCTTTTGAAGGAACAACCTGGCGTTCGCCACCGAAGACTTCGCGGCAGTGTTTGACTATTAGCCCTTGGCAGAGTTTGTCGGAAATTTGGCTCCGCCCTCGCCCGCGCCCGCGGGTAGCGGACGGACGCGGGCGCTATTTTTGTGCACGCATTTATTAGCGGGTGGGACGCGGGTAACACTTTTTTATTATGCGAGTAACACCCGCACCGCACCGCATCGTACCGCCAATATTTCGTGATGCGGTAACAGTTCTTTGCGGGCAGTTCGCGGTATAGATTTTAGAAACCGCAACTTTCATGAGCGGGATGCGGTACGGCTGTTTCGACACCGCCCGCACCGCTGCCCAGGGCTAGTGACTATCATGGCCATTGTTATCACAGGATGAGGGAGATTCATTAGAATCGGATACCATTTCATACCCCTTGGAGAAGAAGCAAACACCGACTGCGAGGGGTGGAGCCAAAAAATTCAGGGAGGGGGGGCAATTTTTTTTGGTATGAGCAAAGTGGGTCGGGTTGGGTGAATCTAGTTAGGTCGGTATGCATATTCAGATATTGCGATAGAAACTGAAAAGGTAAAAAAAGCCGAAAACCTATAAAAAAAAATGTATGATTAACATTATTATTGTTTTAGACAATAGTTTTGATAAAAATGCTATTTCAATCATATTTTTATTAAGATGTTATTTTAGACAATAATTATAATTATCGTTGTCTCCAACAGATAATTTAAGGAAAAAATACCTCTTGCTATTAGGGTTATAAAATAAAATTGTCATTAATTTCATATGTGAAAAAGGAGATAAGTAAGGATTATACTTAGGGTGTATTTTGTACTTATAAAATTTTAATTTTATTTTTTAGATTATTATAATATCAGTATTAATTAAAATTTCATATTTTAATATCAATATTAGTTAAAATTTTATATTTTAATATAAGATTTGGTTTGGTCGGGTATGCACATTTCGAAGTTACTGCGATCATTTGATATAGAGACAACCACAATTTTGCACCAATGGTCGGGTTTTTTATAATATAAACAAATTCAGAAATTTAAAATTTGATTGACCAACAATCCAGTCAAAAATTAAATTATAAAAAAATAATTATATTAAAGAATTATTAAAAATATATATTAAAAACTATTTGAAACGAAAATAAAGGTATATTAGAATTTTTAAAGTTTCACTAATATCATATGTTGCAATGGTTATTATTGTGGAAATTGAATGTATCAACATGGGTTCAAATCCCATAGGTTCACATTTGTTGCTTTTGATTTTTCAAAAAATAGTTGAAAAAATACCCTTGTGACTCGAACCGAACCCTTATCAAATGTTTAAAATTTCGATACCAACTGATATATACTAGTTTTATGTATTTGTTCAAAACAAATATAGTTATAATATTTTAGGGGATTAAACTGAAAAATAAAAAAAAATTACATATAATTTTTTTTAAATACGGAGGGACCTTGGCCCCCTATCCCATGCATCTGCACCTGTTGATCGCGCCACCGTGCTCACACCGACCACGCCACCGTTCTCGCACCGACCACGCCACCGTGCCCGCACATCTAGCATGTCCACATGCTAAAAGACTTGGATTCCTACCAGACACCCGTATCCAGAACGACGACCCTCACATCATAAGAAGCCCGATTGAGTTCTTCTCGATTCTTCCTTGCCAATGGGCTGCGCTTTGAATCGAGGCCGAGGAACTCAACATCTGATTCAACTTCATCTGGATATTTGTCAAAGACCGGTGGACCATCGTACTCCATATGCTCCTCTTCATCGTTACCCTCACCTAATAATTGTTATTTTTCAGCAACTCGGAATTCTTCGACCAGCCTAGCGAAATACTTGTAGTCACATGGCATGTTCGGAGAATTTGAAGCAAACACTTTTTTGTGTTTCTTGGGAATGACCCACGCTTTTGCTTCTTCTGAAGAAACCGTAGGATTTTCGACGATAAGAATCATCGGCATTCCGAACTCCGATACCAACTAGTGCAAACTGACAAATACAGCTGCACTTATAATGCCTGATGATGAACAGAGAAGGTAAAAGTTCTGTTTCTCTCGGAAGGAGATAACAAAGATTGAATTCTTAACAAGAATTATGGACTGAAACAAACAATTTTAATTCAAATCAAAACTCTGTTCATTAGATGAAAACCAGACTACAACATCAACAATTGATAGGCTGTTTACCAACAAGAAAAATACTTTGCAGTAAATACTGATCCGCGAAGCTACATGTTTTCAATTCAAATTCATATGGCATCCATTAGGAAAAAGAAAACTACAAAATGCACATGTTTTACTTCACCAGAAATTAGAATCATGCCTGTACAAGTATTACCAGTAGGTTTCTAAATCCCAATTCCCTGAACTCTAAGGACTGAGCCCCTGTTTTGCGCAGCATTCTTAAAATTATAATTGGCTTATAAGCACATTTTTTCAAAAAACAACTCCTCATTTTTTTTGAAAAAAAGTACTTATAAGCCAATTATAAGCATAAGAAGGCTGCACAAAACACCATGCAGTGGCAACAATAACAAAAACAATGAATCCTAAAACAAAAACGATTTAAAATTTCGAGTTCACCATTCCCTATAGGTTTCCCAGCGGAGCGAATGTACGTTTTCTTCAATTCAAAACCAATTCTCCCAACTTCTCGAGTTGTCTAAAGTTTCTGCGTGATTAATTTCAAGTGGGTTGTGTCAATAATTAATTTTAAAAAAATAAGTGGGTTAGGCTATTGGTAGAATAAAATAAAGAGAAATGGGCTGCAAAGGGGGAAAAATGTTTTTTTGAAAATTACAAGTAATTTTTTTAATCTTGGGAGCCCCTGTCCTCCTCCCTCCACCTTTGAATGTGTCACCCCAATCAAAATCAAAAGGTTATAAGTTTTCATGCAATGCCCAACTTATGGAATTCTTTGAAATTAGATTCTCGTGGCTTTGCAGCGATATGGATATGGCTGCATACATCTCATCCTTCCCAAATTCTGTTTACGAGCGAGATTTATAAGGTATGTTTGGTTTGGTAGCTTTCATATATTTTCATGCCATCTCATTCATTTGGACATTTGGAGTGAAGTCAGTCTATTATTAAAAGTTGGTGCAAATGTTTTAGATTTTGCATCAAGTCAAGTCAATTTTGTTTGTTGAAATGAGAAGGGATGGCATTGTTTGGGTATATATATGGATGTCTAGACAAAGAAACAAAAGATTTATGTGAACTATGAGTGAATTAGGATGATATTAATGACTATCTTTGTGAGGAAGATCAATAGTGGCCGATTCAATCATGCTAATAGAACAGTGCAAAAATTGATGTTCAATACGGTGGCGTATCCAATCATGGTAATAAGACAATGCGAAAATTGATGCTCATCATGATATCTTTGTGTGGAAGATAGAGGCAATCCAACTAGCGACGGATCCAATCATACTAACAGGACCGTGCGAAAATTGATGCACTGCAAGTCCCTGGGTGTTGGGTGCCCTTAACAATCCACACTGTGCCCAGCCAACAGGAGTTGCTGCCATTAATTTAATTGTACTCTGGATTGATGCAATTTTATTGACGGCTAAATACGAAATGGAAAATACTAATTTGATTATCGTCTCCAGGCTTCGACCTTTCTTTTCTCCATCTTCCTTCTTAGCTAGTATTGGAGTTGCTCTATACCTGAATTCGGTGACTTTGCTATAGCTGCCCTGCTCGAATCTCTCTGGGTATTTTCAATCAATGCCATTCGAACTCTATTTCAAACTATTGTATTTGGATTTTTCTAGGTCCTGCTCCGTTTTGATGTTCTTTATACTCTTGTAAACTGGTAAAGTTTCCATCTTTGGGGGTATGCATTCTCTTTTCCTGGTAAATTATGAAAGCATTGTTTACTATAATTGTATATGCTTCTGGGTATATGCTACATTAAGTAGAGCAGTAAGGTTTTCATGTTGGACGAGTCTTTCGAGGAAAAATGATTTTTGTGACTTCTCTGTTTTCTTTTCTTTTTCCAGTGCTCTAGTTGCTATAGTTCTGCATTTGCTTCAGGGCTTTTTTAGAAGCTTTGAAGCATGACAGGGAGGTTTCATCTTGGAGAAATCTTGAGAGGATAGATGACCTCTTAGGTTCATTGTTCTCAGTTTACGAAGCATTCTTCCCGTTGTTGTATTTCCTTATATTCAGTTCGTTCTGGCTTAAATGATAAGATTTTGAAGGCTGGAGAATGTGACTTGTTAAGAAATTATGTATGGAAGTCAGAAAATTGTTACATTTTTACGAAAAAATAAGCTTTATTAGTTTGACACAGATATGATGTTTCCCTAGGATATGTAAAGCAGTTATCTGTATAAAGATCTATTCTTGTCTTTGCCTTTATCATTGTGAACTTGCTGTCTTTTAATTGTCCAGATATGACTACGATTTTGTGAATTCTGGGACGGTAGCTGGTAGGAATTGTTATCCTAGTTGCCGAGGAGTTCTGCATAGTAAGATTTCTGGACCAAAACGGTATTTGTTAAAAAATCAAATTTCTCTTCATGTTTAGCTGATGAAAACAGAAGTACCAGGTGGACTAAGCGCATTTATCATCTCATAGCCTTTCTAAGTTTGTCCCTCCCTTTGATTTCTGATCACACTGAGAAAGGAGCAATGACTGTGCACAAAACGATCTTCACTTTGTGTGCGCTCCAATGAAATTGAGGTAGCCAAAGAAGTAAATGTATCGCATGCAGATGACTTTACATTCTTGCTGAGTTGTAGTCGGATGAAGCGAGTGTCAGATACATGTGAGTTCCTGTTGCTTTACCTGGACCTTTTAATTATAAAAAATCATATCTTTTCTTTCTGTTTGACAAAATGTTCATAATTATTGATACTGTACCATGCATTCAGGTAATTTTTCTCTTGAGGATATAAATAAAGTGGAAGAAAAG
>JAOWBN010191364.1:0-15707 GCA_028565015.1 Pinguicula moranensis | reverse complement strand
TTAATATTTGCAGATTGTGTTGATTAGATTTCATAATGGAGAAATGGTTAATGTTCTCTCATCGGGTGTGGTTGAAAGTTTTTTTTACCAGATTGTGATTATGGAGATATGGAGTTATGTGAATATGGTTACATACTTGCAGATTGCATATTCACAGTTTGTTCATGGATTGTGCTCTTAATAGTTACAGGACTAAAAATATGCAGAGCACATACTGCTAAGCTTTGAGAGAAGAATCCGGTACTGGAGAAATTCTGAAATGAAAGCTCTCCCAGCAGAATATCATTACCTAAAATACAGGAAAACTTCTCCTATCACATCTCTAACCATATTCACTGTATTTCACCTCATCTACTTTTCGGTACAGGTTAGGGAACAATAAGCGCATCAACAATCTGGAGATGCATCCCCAGTATAAAATCACCCCCAAAACGAAAGTTTGCCATAATGTGGATAAACTCCTCAATGTCCAGAAAGCAATGAGAAAAGTGAAAGAAAGACCATCAAATCACTCGAAGGAGGAAAGATGAAAAGATTACATGAGATGATTAATTTGAAGATTCATATAAAGTGGGCTTTTCTTTCACATTAGTGGGTAGCACCTATGATGTATATAATCACAGCATACAGGCTAGCCTTACAGAGAGATAATTCTGGGAAGGAGTTCGCCACTATAGGTCTTGACCGCTAGAGAGACAACTGTGATAATGGCTGTCTACTAGGGAGCGTTGCTTCAAGGGCAAACTTTTGTAAATATTTGATTTATAAAAAATTTGGCTTTTACTAAAAAAAAACAGAAAGAACCGTTAAAACTCACAACAAGCCCTCCACTTCACCTACATGCCATGTATCTAATTGGCATATAGCAAGTTTCTATCAACATGTTATTCCATCGTGTTGACAAAATATATATGCTATATGTCTAATTGAATTAATTATGATAATTAATTTAGTTATTACCTAATATTAAGAATTCTAATTAGATTAGTATTATATTACCCTAATTAGAAGTAATTATTTGTTAATTAGCTATTATTGAGAGTCTTTATTATAATAGGATTTCGCCACTATAAATAGGATTGAAGTCCAATTACTCCCTATAAATAAGGCATTCAATATGCTTATTTTGACACACCATTATTCATACATGTGCTGAGACCCAGAAATATATATACAGTTTCTCTCCAATTGCTGCCTTATCATCCGTGAAGGCGGAGATCTGAGTTCTGAGTTCTAAGGCGGAGATCTGAGTTCGTGGATTACAAGAAGACTCTGGTAGACTCCTGTTCGTGTTCGTGATATAATCAACCGGAACAGTACGGTTCTATACGCTTCCGCATTAAGTATGAATCTGTTGTCGTATTTATTCATTATTAGATCCGTTCTAATTAGATCTACATTGTGCTTAACTTGCAGCTGCTTATAGGAATGTAATCATCTACTACTATACCATCGATTTGTCTCTCCTGATTTGTGCTTATCTGACCATCTTTATGACCATGTCAGACCAAAGCATTCAATCTGTTGTGGCGTACTTACTTTCCCGCATTTCTCACCTTGAGAACCAATTGCACATGGCACAAAACCGCATTAGTACATTGGAGGACCAAGTTTCTATGCTACATCATAATTTAGAGGTGATGCGCACATCACCCCTGGTGTCACCTCAGGTAAATGCACTTACCAACATTTTGTTATCATGCTCTCACTCGGGGTTCGTGAAGAGGAAAGGGATGGTTAAGGGGTAGTCGTGGTGCAAAATTTGTGTGCAGCTACGAATGCCGTCCAGGATTGGGCTGCGACTGTAACCAGTCGCTTAACTATGGTTGAGGACAAGAAAAGTGACCCGGATAGATTGATTATGAGGAACTAAAAGCCTGTGATCTTGAAACTTGCGTGGTTGGGCCACAATTGAGACAAAAATGTAGGAAGGGCTCAACAAGGTGTCAGAGAAGGTGGAGGATGTGTTGCTGCAAGTGTTGGGGACGTTGGAGGCTCTCCTTAGTTCTGCCAATGTTGGTGCTATGTTGTCTGCCTCTCGGGATTTTTAGTATTGTAATGTTTTGGCTTAAAAATTCCGTGTGTGCTTTTTGTCTGGCCGAGTGTATACTAGATGTTCCTTTGGGCTTCCCTGGTGATTGGAAAGTTGTAAACACTTTTTGTAAGATTATGCCCTGTTTGAACGAACATGAATCTAGTTATTTTCTCATCTTTTACTGCCGACTTTGGAGATTGAGGTACTGTTTATTTGGGTTACTTGTTTGTAACAGCTAAGATGCACTTTCTATTTTTGTTGGAGCATCCATAAACTTCATTGAGGCTTCATATGGACCCTGTTTGAAATCGTGGCCTTTAAATGGATCATGATGGTCTTTTGGGATCAAATATCTATTGCCTGATTTGTTCTTCAATTCATCATGGTTGTGTCTTTCATGATTAGCATCGAACTCTCCTTTACAGTTTTATTTTTTCCCAATGCAGTGAAAATTTGATCGTTTCATGTGGTGCCTAAATTTACGCTTCGCAAAAAATGTGCTGTTCCACATCTGGTTCATCGAAGGCAAGGACCAGTCCTTGGAAAAATAAAACATGGTCAGGCGGTTTCGTTGTTTTGTAAAGCTCTTATAGGAATTTCCCAAGCATTTTGTTGGCTAAAAATATTGGAGTACCTTGTTGGGGAATAAAAAATTAGAGCGCTTATATGTTTTGTGCTCATGTGACCTTATATGGGCATTCCTAGTTTGGAGCCATTTTCTACCAGTAGGCTCCATTTTTTGCAAGACTATATCTTGTTGCTTAAATGTGCGGGTTTAGACCTTTTTTTTGGTAACCAGGGTATCCGACTACAGTCGTAACCGACTAATCCCAAGGGATCCGTACCAGCGACCCCCCAGTACAAACTGGGCCAATCTTGGGCCGAAGCCCACGGCCATGGCCCTGACGCTTTGTTTACCAGCGAGATTCGAACTCTTATCCTCTAGGCATATCCTGTGGTCAGGTGCTCCACCGCTGGGACAACCCGTCAGGGTGTATACCTTTTTGTCATATTGATTCTTCACCGTTTGTTTTGAAGCTCTATCTCTTTTCTCTAGAATCAAATCGAGGTCCATGAGCCAGCTTTCCTCATTGAGACTTGGTTGATATGTGTCTATGCGAGCCGACTTCCACTGTATTTCCACTGGGGTGATGGCCTCAGAGGCCATGACTAGGGAGAATGGTGTTTCAATCATATAAGTTCGTGGCGTGGTTTAATATGCCCATAGAGAAGACGAGAGTTAGTCTACCCAAGTGCATTGTGTACTTTATAACTCTTTATTTCATTGAGTAAGTATGCGGTAGGTGACCTCTGTGAGGCTGTTTGCCTAGGGTTTGTAGATTGATGTCACATTTTACTGAATTCCAAGATCCATTTGGCTATCTTTTCACCGACGAATTGGGTGTCGTTGTCAGATATCCTTGGCACACCATATCTATACACAATGTGTGTCGAGATGAATTTGAGCACAACTTGCTCCGTAATTTTTGCTACTTCATATTCTGCCCACTTGGAAAAATACTCCACCGAAACGATCATGAATTTCTTTTGCCTGGTGGTGATAGGTAAGGGTCCAATAATGTAAATTCCCTTTTTTTCAAAGTGGCAGACAACTGGTATATTGATCATTGGGTTCGAGATTTGAGTGCTTTTGACAAGCACATTTCCTCACGTAATTTATGCAATCTTCCCTCATCGTCGGCCAATAAAAGCCTTGTCGTAATATCTTATATGTCAGTATCCGTCCCCCTTTATGGCCACTGTAATGTCCCTTGTGGACCACTTTAATGATGTTGTTAAAAGTTTTCTCTGGCACACATTTGAACAAAATCCATTAGAAGGAGGGCTTATATAATTGGCCCTTATACAAGGTAAATGTGGTTGCCTTTTGCGCAAGGTGACGAGCTTCTTTCGGTTCATCAGGCAATAATTCAAGGTTGAAGGTAGCGAGTGTACGTTGTGATCTATGAGGGTATTGGATTTGCGTCTTCTTCATGTGAAGGTTTGCTTCTAGTGCAATTGTTTTGAGATCTAGTAAGGATGAGGTATATTTTCTTTTGTGTTTACTTGATTTCTGTAATATGTAGTGATGTACCGACGACTTCCTTTTGTAATGTATGCCTGACTTTGGACAGGGCATCACCTTGCTGATTTTCTTGTCTGGGTATTTGGTGGATTTTGAAGGTCTCAAAGTTCCAGCAAGTATTTTAACTTCGTGGAGATATTGTCTCATGTTGTCTTTTCAAGTATACTATTATTTTATTAGGTGTGGTCAGTGTACACTTGACTTTCCTGTATCCAAGTTTTAAAGCAGAGTCCATGCTCAAGATCAGCTCCTCATATTCGGCCTCATCTTTTATGATGGGGAAATTTAATTTTGCGGAGATCTCTAACACTATATTGGTGCCACAACGTATGATCACCTGGACTCCCCCTTCGAAGATGCTACTAACCCATTTGAGTGTATCCGCAAAATATCTCCTTCGTCAAATTTGGGTAAGAGATTAGTCACCTCGGCTATGAAGTATGCCAACACTTGTGCTTTATGGTTGTGTGAGGTTGGTATTTGACATTTTCTATACTCAATTCTACTACCTATTTTACTAAGCGGCCTGAAGTGTCTGGTTTGGCCAATATCTTGCTTAGTGGATCACTGGTGTGGATTGTAATTGGATGCCCTTGAAAATACAATCACAACTTTCGGGATGCGACAACTAATGTCAACTTTAACTTTTCCACCTCAAAGTATCTTATTTTTTGTTTTGTTAATGTTTTTACTCACATAGTAAATAAGTGTTATATATAAAGTGTCGCAGACGCAGGAGGCCGCCAAGCATACGGGGGATTGTTACTTTTAATTACTTGAAGGCGAGTTGACATTCTGTATTCCATGTACATTTGTCTTTTCCTCGTAATACTTTGAAGAAGAGGAGTGCTTTGTCTGCGGCCTATGAGATGAACCGATTCAAGGAGGCCAACTTTTCTCCAACCTTTACACATCCTTGATATTTTTCTGAGGACCCCAACTCTTGTATAGTATTAATGTTTTCTGGGTTTTCCTCAATCCCTCTTTCGGAGATGAGGTAGCCTAGGAATTTTCCACTTCATACTCCGAATGTGCATTTTTTTGGATTTAATTTTAAACCAAATCCGTGTATTATTCTTAAGCTTCTGGATAAGTGCTGGGGTGATCGCTCTGGCTCTAGCTCTTTACAAGCATGTTGTCCACGTAAACCTCCATGGTATCCCCGCTGAGGCCTCAAAACTTGTGGTTGGCCAGATGTTGGTATGTGATGTCGGCATTTTTTTAGCCCAAATGGCATTACCGCGTAGCAATATATGCCTATGTTAGTGATAAATGTTTTTTTTTATCTAATCTTTTTGGGCTAACTAGATTTCGTGGTAACCTTGAAATGCATCATCCATCATACTTAAGAGTGAGGACCCAGTTGTGGAGTAAATGAATTGATAGATCGAGGGGAGAGAGTATGGGTCACGAAGGCAATGCCTATTGCATTGGTGAAATCCATTGACAAAGGATACTTTCCATTAGGCTTTGGGATGATGACGACATTATATAACTAATTAGAATAAAGGACCTCCACTATACCCACTTTGCAACAACTTTTGGACTTCTTCCTCTATTACTTTGTCTTTCTCGGGATCAAAATATTGCTTATGTTGCTGGAATGGTTTAGTCCCCAACATGATATTAAGGCGATGTTTTGTAACCTCAGAGCTTATCCCGTGAATTTCTCCTGGCATCAGACGAACACGTCTTGATATTGGTTTAAGGTTTTGAGGAGATCGTCCTCCTCCGTGGTGGTTAGTTATGTTCCAATCCTTACCCTTCTTTGAGTCCTCCAAATGCACTTCTTTGTGCTCCATTGGACTTATTCGTTATTCATCCACTTGAAATATTTTTTGCGAGGGGTCCCACACTTTTTGTGCTTTGTTTATTGAAGAGTAACATTGCTATGCTATTTCAGGGTCTCCTTTCGCAAATCCAATTCCGTCTGTGGTAGGGAATTTCATCATGAGATGGTATGTTGAAGGCATAACTTGAAATTGATGCAATCCGGGATGTCCCAGTAGGACATTGTATCCGAATGGTTCACATACTACTAAGAATTTTACCATTCTAGCCTGGGGTGTGTTTCCATCCCCTGTGGTTGTGGGAAGTTTGAGATCCCAAGGTCTTGTATTTTGGTGCCACCAAAACCTATCAACGGGGTCCGGGCAGTTTTGAGCATTGAAACATCCTAACTCATCTTTAGTAAAACCTCAAGGGCGAGAATATTCGTGGAGCTACCTTGGTTAAAGAGAATTCTTTTCACGTCCCAACTTTCCATTTGTGTCTGTATAACTAGCGGTTATTTGTTGCCAAAGGGGCGTGCCGGTCCTCTTCACCATAGTGCATGGTTAGAGTTAACTTCCTTTTAGCTTGGAATGTGCTGACAAAATGCTTCCTCAATTGGTATCGTTTTTTTTTTGGGAAGCATTTGAATCCCCATCGTCGGGCACTCCCGTAATCATGTTGATAATGTTTTTTCCATTATTTTTGTTAGGAGGGTTTTTGGTGCTCCCCTGTTAAGTACCCAAAGTGGAATGCCATTGGGGTTTTGAACTGGTCTTTGTGTGTATCTCTTAACACAATTACTTCCCCGTCCTGCCTAATAATTGTGATTTGTTTGGGGGAGGTCGAGGAAGGTAATGATGATATGTTTGGAATGGTCGAGTAGGGTTTGTTCTTTGGTGCATAAGCCTTTAGATCTCCTTCCGTAGCGCATGGAAAACATCTATTGCATGTCCCGGGGATCGGTGATATCGACAAAATGGCATATTTTGTTCTCTTGTTTTTTTTCTTCAGAGTTTGAGGCTTGTGTTGCTTCATGGCTCGTGTCACGGATATTTTGTTGGCATGACTTTATGCTTGATGATTTCTTCCATGGACTTCAACTATTCCATCTAATTATGTTTGTGTTTGGTGTCGCTCCCGTGCCAATGCATATGAGAAGTGGCCATCTCTGAGAGCAATGGTGAGGAAGTTCACTTTTATCTCCATGGGTAAGTCGGGGGTCTTTGAGCATTCAAAGTTGAACCTCTCCATAAATTCCTAATCAGATTCATTGGGACTTTGTTTTATGGATTGTAGTAGGGTAACATGGGTGTGTGTCATTTTTCCCTTTGAAAAATGTTTTACAAACTTCTCTGTTAAGGCTTTAAAGGAAACCATTGATTCAACTGGAAGGGACACCCCTTAGCATCACTTAACAGGGTGGTCACAAAAATTCGGCTGGCATTTGCTTCTAATATTCTGATCATGCTTATGAACAGTTTGTAATTATTGGCGTGTACCATTGGATCTCCTTCACCGTGATAAGATCTTAGAGGGCTAAAGACGGTTAATTCATGAACAACCAGGTATGATATTCAAGCTTGGTTGAAGGAGTTTTTGGAAGAAAACATAACCATTCAAATGTAATTACTTCTAGCTTACTTGTTTATAATTGATCAACGACTATCTTTTCCAGCATCTTCTACTTTGTCCTACTATCTTCTACTTTGTCCTGGATGTCTTGGCTGACTTCTTTTGCAGGAAGAATGTTTTGCCATTTTGGTGCAACATAGGTTGGAGGGATGGCATAGCCATGTGTCCAACCCATGTGTCCTTTGATGGGGAAAATATCTTTGCTGCAGATTTCTTGAGGCTTGGTAAATTGTGCTGAAGCAGTGCAGATTTCATGTGCCTTGGCAAGCTGTGCTTAATTGGTATCATGATCAACACATCACCCCCGCAAGGTAAGCGTGGAATTAAAGAGCACATGAAGCTTGACCAACAGAATAAGAAAGAAAATAAATGTCTCATACCGCTTTTTAGCGGCTTTGTAGCGCACCGACTATTTTCATAGGAACAAGAAAGAAAATGGGGACGAAGAGTAGTTAAGAGAAGAGAAAATAAGTTAGGGGAGAGGTTTCTTTGATAGAGGGAAATCTTGTACAGAAACTTTCATTCATTTCTTCTCTAAGTAAATCCATTACAGAGTACATACTTATAGTCTTCTACCGACACACATCTTAACTGACTAGCAGTCTATTTACAGCTAGTTAACACAAGCAAACCCACAACTACTTAATTTACACAAAAGGGATAAGTATTATACAATACACATCTTCAGCTGCGTGTCTCCAGCAGTTATCAAACATGAATGGCAGGAACAACTTCTCATTCCACGTACGTCATCTTCCTTCCGTTAGATTGGTTTTGGCTGTTTCTGCCTTGGCCGTCATTTTCCTTTTCCTTTCCACGATTGTAGGAGCTTGGCTACATTCTCAGGTAAGCTCGTCACACCCGCCCCTCAATTTTGGGATCATTGCCCTCGAGGATCTTTGGGATAATGCTGGTGAATGAAGGAAGCGTCTTTGCAAGTCCCTTACGCAGCTGGAGACCATGCACATTGGATGAGGATATGCTCAATTGGCCCATGGCCACTTGGCTTAATTCTTCAATCTAGCATCTTGACAGGGTAGATGCGGAATTGGCCATCTGCATTTACTTCAAGGGGAGTAACTGCATTACTCTCCATTTTCTTCAATTTCTCCTTCAACAAGGATATGTGAAATACAAGATGTATTCGTGATCCTTCTGGCAGATTTAATTTGTATACCATTGGCCCAATTTTTTCAAGAATTTCGTAGGGGCCGTAGAATCTGGGCTACAACATCATGTTCCTGCAAAATTGAACAAAATTTTGCAGATTAGGATGAAGTTTGAGGTATACCTGATCGCCTACCTGGTATTGCCTTTCAACTCTTTTCTTTTTTTTGGTATGCCAATTTCACTATAAAGAATGAAAATAAAAGCAAAGGTACATCCACTTTTGTAGCTCTCTTCTTCTGCTATAACTAGTAGCTCTTTCCATACACCATTTGTTTTTCACTTTCAACTCTTTTTTTTATCGGCATAGAACTTCATCCTATCACTTGCAAATATTAGATTTTCATTTAGAAGCTCATGTAATGCATTCTTTTGTAGATGAAAATCATTGAGTGTTCTCCAACAGTAGGACTAGCTGCTGGGACAGGCAATTGCCGAGCTTCAAATCTGTAGAGTGCTTTAAAAGATGTCATCTTGGTGCTAGTGTGGTAAGATGTGTTGTACCAAATATTTGCAAATGGAAGCTAGTTGCACCAAAAGTGTGGTTTCTGGCCACAAATACATCTCAGGTATGTCTCTAAACACTTGTTAGCTCTTTTTGTCTGATCATCTTACTGAGGATGGTAGGCTGAACTCATAGCAAACTGAACACCATAAAATTTCATCAGTTCCATCCATAGGTTGCTAGTAAAGATTTTGTCTCGGTCAAATAATATCTCCTATGGAAGCCCATGTAGTTGTACACATGATCAAAGAACACTCTGGACACTGTTTATGCGGTGTAAGGATGTGCAAGTGCCAAGAAGTGAGCATATTTGCTGAATTTATCAACTATCACCGTAATCAGGTGCTTTCCTTCTGATCTTGGCAAACCTTCAATAAAATCAATGCTAATGCTATGCCATGGAGATGGGGGAATGTCAAGAGGTTGTAGTAGCCCGGCATTGACTGTGGTGTCAGGTTTTCTTATGTTACAAATGTCACAATTACTTATCCCCTACTCTAATTCTTTTTTCATATAGGGCCAGTGAAAATGTAGCTTGATCCGCTGGAGAGTAGCTTGAACTCCTGAGTGGCCTCCCGGTGGAGAGTTGTGGAACATAATAATGACTTTATGTCTTAGGTCATTCCTTTACCAATACAGATGTTTCCTTTCCGTCTGATTAAGCCTCCTTGAAACTGATACTCTGGAAATGTAGTCAGATCTATAGCTTTAGCTTGAAGGATATTTGAAAGTTGAGAGTCATGAGTGTAGCTACTCAAGACATCTTCAACCCAGTTGGTTATGCTAACTGACACTCCACAGCTTTCAGTAGGAATAGTTGGACCAAATACGGAGAGGGCATCGGCTGCTCTATTTTCAGTCCCACTTCTATACTGCACCACATAGTCATATCCCAACAGTTTTGCAGTTATCTTTTGTTGCAGCATAGTATCAAGCCTTTGCTCCAATAAGTGTTTCAAGGCTTGTTGATCTGTCTTTATGATAAAGGATGCCCTTGATGAGGTGAATTTATAGCTACTAAATGCAGACTATTTGAGTCTGATTTGGCTCAACAATAATGATCGGACAAGCCTTTTATACATGTTTTCTTTCCTTTTTGCAGACACAAGCCATGTATTACTCTTTGAGTGAAAAGGAAGAGAAAACAACTCCAAAAGCAGAGATTTTTCCTCAATTATTCAAGATGTGACACCAATTCCTTATTCCATGAACATGCAAGGTGACATGTCATGCCACACTTAGTAGGCGGACGAATGTACCCTTGCACTATTCTGGAAGCTTTCACGGGTAGCCACTGAAACGATATAAAAGCCAGAATCAAACCTAAGAAGGGCAGCAAATCACGAAGACAAAAGTGTGGAAGAAAAGAGGATTTTGAGTCACCATCTTGCAGCTTTGATTTGATTCTCTTCTTGTCTTGTAATGAACTCAATGTTTTGTAATTATAGACCGTCTCGTGCCGTAAGCATGAGCTAAACCTTTAAATCTAGGGGCATAATGTAACCCTTAAGGAACTCGGAGAGTTTATGGAATGTTTACCATGTTGAGTAGTCTTCATAGTGTTTGATCTTGTTGTTCTTAATCCTCATCTATTTATTCCCGATCAATCATGAGTAGATACACTAAGTATAATGGAAGGTCGAGAGACACAAGTTATGTTAGGCATAGCAAGATCCACATCGATTGCCATAGCATGAGAATGCCTATAGTATTGATGCTAATGTGTGAGGAATACTTGAGAGTAATGTCTTTGGTTTATCTGTGTGTGACATCGAGAGATACTCATCAGTAAACCAGTGAAGAATGCTTACAGCTCGAAAGGGATAATGGTCTAAGATAGGTGAATCCGGTCGGCACGATACAACAATTAATGCATGACTAATCAGTTTGTACAACTACCCGAGTTATTTAAGTGGTGAAGTTGCAATCCCCCTGGATATCTCAACCCGTTGTATTAGATCTATCGTTGTTTCACTGCATTTTATTCTTCTATGTTCATTGCATGTCTTGTAGTTAATGAATATAGTAGCAGCAACATCACTGCAGTTTTATTCTGTTCAAATTGTATAAAACTTGTGCATGTTAGTGGTTATTTATCCCAATCTCTGAGGTTCAACATCCTACTCTATCACTTTATTACTTATGCGACGTGTACAATGGTACCTAAAAATTGCACCACGTATGTGCACATCAAGTTTTTGGCGTTGTTGGTGGGGATTGGCGATATAAACAAGATTATCACCAAGTAGGTTTTAGCTAGATTGAACTTTATTGTATTGTAGTTTTAATTTTTGGAACTCTGTTTGTTGGCATTGTATGAATCCATCGGGAATTGAATCCTCTAATGAAGAGTTTGATTCAGAGATTGAAAGAATTTTCCAAGCCAGAAGGAGAGCGCAACAACGAGCAAGGGATAGAATGCAACGCCCAAAAGATGAGGACAAAGACCAGAGGAATGTGGCTGTGTTAAAAAATGAGGATGATGTACCTATGGAAGACTTTGCCCAGCCTCGTGCTGATGAAGCAGTCCCCTCCATTAGGAGACCAGCAATTCAGGCAAACAACTTCGAGTTGAAACCATCCACTATCCAGTTACTGATGCCGCATTCCACCTATGGGGAAGGAGCCACAGAAGATCCTATTTTACACATAGGTGCTTTTGTGGAGATATGTGACACTCTCAAGTATGCAGGAGTAACTTCAGACGCTATGAAATTGAGGTTGTTCCCATTTTCCCTCAGAGATAAAACAAAGAGATGGTTGCAAGCATTACCCCGGATTCAATACACACTTGGGAAGATTTAAGGAAGCAATTCCTTATTGAATTCTTTTCACCCTCCATGATAGCAAGATTATTGAGTGAAATTACATCGTTCAAACAAAGAGATATGGAGATGGAAAGATTTAAGGATTTACTGAGGAGTTGTCCAAACCATGGATTACCACGATGGAGGCAAATCCAAACATTCTATAATGGGTTGGATAACACCACCAGAAGATAAATAGATGCTACAGCCAACAGAACATTCATGAAAAATCATACAACGAGGCCTACGCACACTTAGATGCCATATCGTAGAGCTGTTACAGATGGCCCACTGAAAGAGAAAGCAACAAAAAAAATGGAGGAAGATATGAAGTGGACAAGGTGGATACATTGACGGTTGCAATCCATGCCATTAGCTCTAAACTTGAAACCTCATTCAGCCAAAGTGGAACTCCAAGACCAGTGATGACAGTTCAACCATTATCTTGTGAAATGTATGAGAACCACACCACAGAGATTAGTGTCAAGAGATATCATCATTGGATAACATCCCCAAGGAGCAATTGAACTACGTATCAAATCTAGCCAATATATCAAATCTTCAATTCGCGAAAGAATGATCATCCTAATTTTTCATAGAATAACAATCAACATGTGCTGAGCCCTCCAGGAAAAATACAATTTCAAGGACAAAGGCCTTTTCAAGGTCTACAACATGTGAAAGGACCACAAGGACACTTGCAACAACAACATTTGACCTCAGATGATCAGATCACTCAAGTAACCTTGACTGCAAAAAACCATCAAAACCTTCAAGACGTAGTGGCACAGTTAGCCACCGCATCACAGGGATTTATGCAAGAAACAAAGGCTAACTTCAAGGATCAAACAGTAGCAATGAGGAATCTAAAAGCCCAGGTGGAACAACTAGCAAAGCAGTTAGCAGAGAGACCCCCTGGAACATTGCCAATCAACATTGAAGTAAATCCTAAGGAGCAGTGCCAAGCTATAACCTTAAGAAGCGGCAAAGTGGTAGAAGTCCGGTCCAAGGATACTGCACCATCAAAAAGGGAAAAGGCGACAAAGTCAAAAGAAAGCACACCTCAGAAAGAGGAAGAACATAAACCACAAGTTCCATTCCACAAAGATTGAAACAGGAAAAACCTAGACAAGCAGTTCCAGAAATTTCTAAAAGTTTTCAAAAAATTGCACATTAACATCGCATTTGCAAAAGCATTGAGGCAGATGCCATGCTATGTAAAATTCATGAAAGATATTTTATCCAACAAGAGGAGATTTGGAGATTATGAAACTGTGGCTTTCACAGAGGAGTGCAGTGCCATCCTCCAAAAAATGTTGCCATAGAAGCTAAAAGATCCAGGGAGTTTTACTATCCCCTGCTCTATTGAAAATGCTACATTTGCTAGAGCTTTGTGGGATTTTAGTGCAAGTATTAACCTTATGCCATTGTCTATTTTTTAGAAACTGGGATTAGGTGAAGCCAGGCCCACCACAATCTCCCTGCATCTGGCAGATAGATCCATCAAGCATCCCAGAGGAATCATTGAAGATGTCCTTAACAAAGTGGATAAATTTATTTTCCCAGCTTATTTTATTATTCTGGATATGGAAAAAGATAAGGACATCCCCATTATTCTGGGAAGAACATTTCTATCAACAGGAGGTGCACTCATTGATGTCCTAAGAGGAGAGCTGATCCTTAGAGTCCAAGGGGAAAAGGGCAAATTCAAGTTGTTTTGGGCAATGAAACAACATGACCACAAGGAAGATTGCTTGAGTGTAGAGGCTTCCATGGAATTCAACCTGCCTGACTATACATACCACCGGAGTAATCTGGAGAACTATCTAGTCAGTTTTGACCCACTTATCCTGGAGGAGCTAGGAGTTAAAGAATGCACCAACTGGTTGGATGCTAATGAAGGTCAGGGAAAGGCTCATTTTGAAAATTTGGGGGAACGTACGGCTTCTCAAAACATGTCAATCCAACAATCACCTGTACTGGAACTCAAACCGTTGCCCACACATTTGAAGTATGCATTCTTGGGCACTGGTGAAACCTTGCCAATAACTTTTTCAAGTTTTCTGTCACCTCAACAAGAAGAAAGTCTGATGCTTGTGCTCATGAATCACAAGTGTGCAATCGGTTGGACCTTGGCAGACATACAAAGGAATTAGTCCATCTGTGTGCATGCACTGAATATTTTTAGAAGAAGGAAGCGAACGAGTCATAGCTTCCCAAAGACGATTGAACCCAATTATGAAAGAGGTAGTTAAGAAGGAGATCTTGAAATGGTTAGATGATGGAGTGGTGTACCCTATCTCAAATAGCAGTTGGATCAGTCCAGTTCAGTGCGTTCCAAAGAAGGGAGGGATGACAGTGGAGATTAATGATCAGAATGAACTTATTCCCAAGCAGACAGTCACTGGATGGAGAATCTGTATGGATTATAGAGCACTTAACAAGGCTACAAGAAAGGATCATTACCCATTGCTATTTATTGATCAGATGCTAGATCGTTTAGCAGGCCATAAGTTCTACTGTTATCTGGATGGCTACTCTGGATACAATCAGATTTGTATAGCTCTGGAGGACCATGAGAAAACCATGTTTACTTGCCCCTATGGAACATTTGCATTCCGAAGAATGCCATTTGGACTTTGCAATACTCCAGCTACCTTTCAGAGGTGCATAACCTCTATTTTCTCTTACATGGTGGAACGTATAATTGAAGACTTCATGGATGACTTCTCTGTGGTAGGAGCATCATTTGAAGGGAGTTTAAAAAATTTAAACTTGCTGCTTACATGGTGTGAAGTCTCTAATTTGGTGCTCAACTGGGAAAAGTGCCACTTCATGGTACATGAAGAAATTATGTTGGGACACAAGGTGTCAAGTTTGGGGATAGAAGTTGACAGAGCAAAAATAGAAGCCATTGTCAAACTGCTAACATCAACTTCTGTCAAAGGCATTAGAAGCTTCTTGGTCCATGCAGGCTTTTATAGAAGGTTTATTAAAAACTTTTCACACATTACTAGACCACTATGCAAGCTGCTGGAAAAAGATGCAAAATTTGAGTTTGAGGATAATTGTTTAAAAGCATTAAATTTCTTGAAAGATAAGTTGACCACCACCCCTATTATTGATACACTTGATTGGAGTGAACCTTTTGAAATCATGTGTGATGCAAGTGACTACGCAGTGGGAGCAGTTCTTGGCCAAAGAAGAAGAAAAGTATTCAGCACAATTTACTACGCTAGTAGAACATTTAATGCAGTTGAAATCAATTATGCCACCACAGAAAAGAAGCTTCTAGCTGTAGTGTTTGCATTTAACAAATTCAGACCCTATATTTTGGGAAGCAAAATAATAGTGTATACTGACCATTCAGCCATTAAATATCTCATGATGAAATAAGATGCTAAGCTAAGGCTGATCAGATGGATTTTGCCCCTACAAGAGTTTGATATTGAAATCAAAGATAAGAAGGGTCTGAAAATGTAGTGGCTGATCATAGTGTTAGGAAAACGGGCCGGGCCAAAAGGCCCGGGCCCGGCCCTCCCGTTTTAAAACGGGCGGGCGACAGTTTATTGGGCACAAACGGGCAGGTTTGGGCCGCCCGTTTGTGTGGCGGGGCGACGCAGGCTCGTTTTTTAAGCTCGCGAGCTGCCCCGCCCCGCCCTGCCCCGTTTACAAAATAAAAGAAAATATTGGAAGCCCAGC